>CAIGRL010031337.1:0-10520 GCA_903798325.1 Fraxinus xanthoxyloides
TTCATCATCGCCCAGGGAGGTCGTTTGACAACAAATTGCCTAACAGATTGCAACAAAACCTTTTAGCACATGATCAAACCAAATTTTACGAGTCGTCAATTGCATCTATTTTCTTACCTGCTCTAGAACTTCGGTACTCCAGACTAAAAAACAACAATTTTGTGAAAATTCCAACACATTTCCAAATATAGCACAAGTAAATACACATGTCAAATGAGGACTATATTTTCAAAACTGAATGACACCGAATATTTTTCAGAATTTGAACGAATTCTTAACATGTCAAAAATTAAATGCAATATAAAAAAGGAAAGGGTAAAGCTTGATGCAGCTTTGTGTAATACGTAAGAAGCTGAAAGGCATATAGAGAGAGCAACAAGGTATATGGAAAACAATCGCTCAGTACATGATTAGAAAAGGAAGAAAAATTTGAACCCAGTGCAATGCCTCTGTATAAAATCACAACGTTTACAAAGTCATCCAAAACCAGATTAAAAAAAGAAGAAAAATTTGAACCCAGTACATTCATGATTCAACAGTGAAGCAAAAACACAAATAATTCAATCATTCCAAAGCCCTATGAACTTATACCCAGAATTCTATGCCACACACATTCTAACACACAAAGCACCATACCTGCATCCACAGAAAGAGAGGAAGAGGGTAGAGGATTAACTATTAACAATTTTTACGACGGATTTTTATTTGGTGACAACCTCAAGAGAGGTGAGATCTAGCTCCCTCTCCTCTCTTTTCTCATCCGCCATCTTTTCATTCTTCAACAGTAACACTAACAATAAATTGAAACATAATCATATGCAGAAATGAATTAAGAATCAAGGGAAAGACAAATTGTATGAAAAAACCAAAGCGAAATTGCAGAATTTGGAAAGGGAAAGGGAAAGGAAAAGTGAAAAGGAAAGCGTTAAGAAATTGACCATGGCCTTGCGGTCCTTGATCTCATGCTTCAGCTCCTTCTCCACCACGTCGGCTGCCTCAATGGATTAAAGATAATCAAATATAAATAAACATCATTATTACAATATTCTGTTATTTCAGTTTAATTGATAGTTAGTTAGTTAACTAATTCTGTTAATTACCTGTCATTAGTTAGTAGATTAGCTAGCTCCAGCTGTCAAGATCCCTTTCTGTTTGTGTACCAGTTGTAATCCGATTCACATGATGAATAATATTTTTCCCTCCATTTTTCATCTTCTTCTTCTCCGGTTTACTTCAATATGGTATCAGAGCATTGATATTTCTTTGAATTTGAATTTGTTGATTTTTACTGAATTCCAATGGCTTCAGTACCATCGGATTCTTCACTACCTTTGAATTCATCAAACTCATTGACAATCGATGATGGATCCAGTCCATATTTTCTCCACCATTCGGATAATCCTGGCCTCGTGCTCCTCTCACAGCAATTAACTGGAGACAACTACTCCTTTTGGAGTTGATCAATGAGGATCGCACTCTCAGTGAAGAATAAAATTGGATTCATCAATGGATCTATTAAGCGACCTGAAAATGATGAAGAGTTGCTCAATTCATGGATACGCAACAACAAGATTGTAATCTCTTGGATACTCAATTCCATCTCCAAGGAAATTTCTACAAGTGTTATATATTCTGAATCTACATTTGAGATCTGGACAGATCTAAGAGAACGATATCAACAGAGGAATGGTCCTCGCATATTCCAGTTGAGGAGAGAATTGATGAACCTCACGCAAGGAGAATTGTCTATAAGCTCTTATTTCACAAAATTGAAGACACTTTGGGAAGAACTCAGCAATTACAGACCCATATGCTCCTGTGGAAAGTGTAATTGTGAAGGAAATAAAAAGATTGCCAAGCATTACCAAATAGAGTATGTAATGTCCTTCTTAATGGGGCTGAATGAATCATTTTCGCAGGTTCGAGGTCAATTACTGCTTATGGATCTCATTCCCCCTATTAATAAAGTCTTTGCACTTATCTCACAAGAGGAAAATCAAAGAAAGGTAAGTATAATGCCTGGAACAGATAATTCAGTAGCTTTTCAAGTGCAAAGTGATACTAGAAGATGTGGTATAGGGCAATATTATAACAGATCTCAGAGGAAAGATAGACCTATTTGTACTTACTGTGGAATTTCAGGTCATGCAATTGATAAATGTTACAAATTGCACGGCTATCCCCCAGGCTACAAGCCTAGACAAAGGCCTGAAATGATGAATCAAACTGCATCAAATAACTAAGCCAGAGGCACTGTGGTTAATCAAGTGTTGGTTGAACACAAAATGACTGATCTCAATGTTAATCAAGCAAAAGGAAGTGTTGGAAGCTTTGTACAGACTCTTAACTCAGATCAATATCAACATCTGATGGATTTATTAAACACTCATCTCAAAGATGCAAAGATGGACACAGGAGTAGATGACAAGGTTGGAAATGTTTCAGGTACTTATTTCTCAACCTTTAATACTCCATTACTAAATTCCTTTAAGCACTGGGTACTGGACTCAGGGGCTACAAGCCATATATGTGCAAATAGATCAGTTTTTCATAAGTTGAAGCATGTTGAAAATGCATATGTCACATTGCCTAACAATGAAAAGATACCTGTGCAATCCATTGGAACTGTAAGAATCTCACCAGAACTAGTAATAGATGATGTATTGTTTGTTCCTCAAATCAAGTTCAACCTGTTATCCATCAGTGCCTTAACCAGGAAATCATCCCTATCTGTCAAGTTTCTCACTGATTCCTGTGTTATTCAGGACTTGCACACACTGAAGATGATTGACAAGGGTAAAAGGATTGCAGGCCTATATGTTATTGATGCCAATTCTGATTCAAACTACTCGATTGCAACAAAACCTTTTAGCACATGATCAAAACCAAATTTTACGAGCCGTCAAATGCATCTATTTTCTTACATGCTCTAGAACTTCAGTACTCCAGACTAGAAAACAACAATTATGTGAAAATTCCAACACATTTCCAAATATAGCACTAGTAAATACACATGTCAAATGAGGACTATATATTCAAAACTGAATGACACCGAATATTTTTCAGAATCTGAATGAATTTTTAACATATGTCAAAATTAAATGGAATATAAAAAATGAAAGGGTAAAACAACTGTTAAGGAAGCTTGATCCAGCTCTGTGCAATACGTAAGAAGCTGAAAGGCATATAGAGAGGGCAACAAGGTATATGGAAAACAATCACTCAGTACATGATTAAAAAAAGAAGAAAAATTTGAACCAGTACAATGCCTCTGTATAAAATCACAACGTTTACAAAGTCATCCAAAACCAGATTAAAAAAAGAAGAAAAATTTGAACCCGTAATTCATGATTCAACAGTGAGCCAAAACACAAAAAATTCAAGCTTTCCAATGCCCTATGAACTTATACCTAGAATTCTATGCCACACACATTTTAACACACAAAGCACCGCACCTGCATCCACATAAAGAGAGGAAGAGGGTAGAGGATTAACTGTTAAAAATTTCTACGACGGATTTTTATTTGGTGACAACCTCAAGAGAGGTGAGATCCAGCTCCCTCTCCTCTCTTTCCTCATCCGCCATCTTTTCATTCTTCAACAGTAACACTAACAATAAATTGAAGCTAATTTACTGAATTGAAACATAATCATATGCAGAACTGAATTAAGAATCAAGGTAAAGACAAATTGTATGAAATAACCAAAGGAAATTGCAGAATTTAGAAAGTGAAAGGGAAAGGAAAAGGGAGAGGAAAGTGAAAAGGAAAGCATTAAGAAACTGACCTTGGTCTTAAGGTCCTTGATCTCATGCTTCAGCTCCTCCTCCACCGTGTCGGCTGCCTCAACGGATTAAAGATAATCAAATATAAACAAACATCATAAATAACTCAACCAAAGTAGAAGTAATCTAAACTCAAGCAAATAATATATGGAGTAAGCAAAAAAGAGGATTAAGTGTAATTTCAAGTGTTAAAAGTTTCATTATTCTTCAAATTTTATAATTCGTGAGCTTTTATAGGGTCTTAGCCGAAGTGGCAGCAATTGGGTTGCAACCACCTAGCCTCATCTCCCAGGTTGAAGAATGACATCACTTAGTCTGCTATGTTTTTAATACATTGACAACGGGGTTAGCCACCATATATCCTAGGCTGACAATCTTGACATTCGTCATTACAAAACGTTACATCAATCATTCCTGAAGATTGACTACGGATCCTCAATAAGACGAGCCTTTAGGGAGCTTCGTATTGGGGATCTTCGGAAAGAGGAAATTCGGCTTCTTCTTTGAGGACTTCGGCCAAGAAAGAAAAGGGAGAGGAGTGCTTTTCTCTTCAACCTCTTTATTTTGACCAACTAGGTCTTCATTGACTTGGTCAGGTTCGACTCACATCTACACATGGACTATGACATGGTCTTTTGATTAGAGTCTTGGTGACGAGGCTCAACAAACTACATCACGATAAGTATTCACACTTTTAGATTTCTTTAGTGAAAACCAATGCACAATGTCTTGAACTATTAGTCATTTTTGTAAACCAGGATAACAAAAACCACACATTATTCCTTTAAATAAGGTTCGTTCTAACATTTGTATCCATTTAAACCTTGAATACCAATTGGTTTCATTAGTGTTTTTGTATCACCCTGACTCAAACACTAGGCTTAGAAGTGCTAAGGTTTAACTACCAATGATATACTTTTTTTAAGAAGGTGATAAATTTTAATGATTTTCATTAATCACAATAATTTTGTAGAAATGGTTACCTAGTAAACAAAAGACCATTACATTTAGTTGAAGCTCAACTTTATTTCCAACTATAAGTAAATCTTTAATCTTATTTGTACTAAGCTTGTCTTGCACTAAGCTTTCGTCTTGAATCTCATCATCTGAGAAATGAGAAAAGACAAGGAATGAGCTAATAAATAATATGCAGACACCACACACTTATGCACATGCTTATGATATTCATTAGTTTAAAAGATGGGGCTTTTCAAATAGGTATCCCATTTTTCATTTATGCAGACACCACGCACATATGCACATGCCAATAGTCATTTCCACTGCAGAGGCTTTAAGGGAGAGGTTCTAGAGCGAGAAGGTTGATTATGAGGACTCGTTAAGAAGTACAACGTCGCCTTTGGAGGAGTATTATCTTATATTTGTTCACAAGGACATTGCTACATTTACACTTTGGTGTACACTTTGTTACGTGACATTACCCAATTGAACAATTTAAATTTTAAATAATACTTTTCATCCAATACATTGTTGACAACAATGTGATAAGGACGTTTTTACACATTTATTTCGGTTCATAAACGTGGATAACTGTCGATAAATATGTCAAATATAACTTAATTTATTGTAATTTGTGTTTGCAGGGCAATAATGATGATTGAGGGGTAAGTTAGGAAGAACAAGCAAAAAATGGCTTAAATAAAGCAAAAATCAAAGTTTGAGGACTCAAGTGCAATTACTGAAAAGTTTTGTCGATCTCACGATGACGATTTGAGAGTGCTAGGCATCAATTAGGTGAGGAAAGAAGCCAAAGGGATGAAATATAGTGAAAGTACTGTCACATATCAACTTCTAACCGAAAAAGTTATACTTCGAATTTTCAGTCTTAATTTGAGACCCATTTTTGGAATATAAGACGTTCGAATTTGAAGATTTATATTTCTAGAATATTTGTATCCCTTTGCGTAAGCTTCCCAATGTAATTTGAATCATCTCAATCGAATATCGGAAGAGAAATATATGACCAAAATATCAAAAGCTATCCGGCGGGAAAAACATGGAAACCATGCGATCGTATGGTATAAATTCCATGCGATCGCCCAGCCTTCAACAGGAACATTTTTGTGCAATATAGTTGGCCCATACGATAGTATGGAGGACTACCATGCGATGGCATGATATGTTCTGTGCGCGAAAAATTTGGTTTCCTTATTCATTTCAACACTCTGCTTCAGTTGCGGGATAAAGATGGTGTATGATTCAAGTACACGACTAATTACATTGCCCGAAGGAAATGAAGCATGAGTTCAAGTTGAAGAAGAATTCATAAAATCTGTAAAATTCTGAAAATTTCAAGAGCTTAGTACCTTAGCGTTTAGGCCCTGTCTTCACACGGGGGCTCGGTACTGCAACGCCCCCAGCGTTAGGCTACTAGTTTCTAATATTTTTCGTGGCGCCACGGCACCCACTCTCGGGTTTGATTCTTCCAATGATATTTTGACCATCCCAAAATCATTTTCCAAGTCAAACTCCAATCCTTGATGAAGTTTGATATTTTTCAATTAGGACTATCAAACCAAAATTCCTTAAACTTCCTTTATGCAACCAAATACCAAATTACAAGTAATTTGGGTCACACCATAACAAATCTCCACCTTGAACCAAATTCTAACATAAGGAATTCAAAATACATCTCAAAGTAAACACCACTCCACCTTTTCCAAACAAGCCCCAATGGGCTAAGTCAACGACAAACATTAATTAAGTTCAAGTAATATTCAAACTTAGCAATGAGAAGTGGCTTTGTCATCACATCAGAAGGATTATCCTTGGTATCAACCTCACATCAATGTGTTCAGTCCTCTCGTGAAACATCTGATTCTTAGTCAAGAAAATAACACTCTAACTATCACAATATACTATAGAAATCTGCAGCTCTTCACTGATTTCACCAATCAATCATCTCAATCACATAATTTCCTTACATGCCTCTAAAATGGCCACATACTCTACGTCTGTTGTAGACAAAGTTATTGTATTCTACCAAGTAGCTTTCCAATTGATAGCACAACCTCCAAGGGTATACACATACGTGTAAGTGATCTCATTTTATGAAGATCCCTTGCATAATCTGAAATCACATACCGAATGACTCCATCTATATTTCTACCAAAATGCAAAAAAGCAATAGAAGAGCCTTTTAAGTATTTGAATATCCATTGCACTACTTTCCAATATTTCTTACCAGAATTTGCCATGTATCTACCAATTGCGCTGACTGCATGTGCCAAATCTGATCTTGTACAAATCATAGCATATATAAGCAAACCTACAGCTCTTGAACAAGGAACTCAAGACATGTAATCAATGTTTTCATTTGAATGAGGACACAAGCTAAATGATAATTTAAAGTGGGTAGCCAAGGGAGTACCGCCAGCCTTAGCCTTTAGCATGTTGAACTTTTGAAGCACATTCTCAATTTACCACTTTTGATTCAGATATAATTTGCTAGCATTCCTTTCCCTCAACAGTTCCATACCAAGAATCTTCTTTACTATACCTAAGTTATTCATCTCAAAATCCTCACAAAGCTGAGTTTTCACTTTTCTGACATCTGCTTTATCTTTAGCTGCTATGAGCATGTCATCAACATATAATAATAAATATATAAATGTAATCAATCCACCATCTTCCTTTCTAAAGTACACACAACTATCATAATTGCTTCTTATGAAATTATAAGTAGTCATGAAAGAATAAGACATTTTATACCACTTCCTCGATGACTGCTTTAGTCCATACAAACACACATTTAAAAAGTACACATAATTTTCCTTTCCAAAAATTATGAAACCCTCTAGTTGTTGTATGTAAATGCTCTTTTCAAGTTCTCAATGCAAGAACGCTATCTTGACATCCATAAACTCAAGCACCAAGTCATCTTTAACCACAACCCTAAGTAAAGTTCTAACTGAGCTATGTTTCACTAATGGTGAGAACACATCCGTGAAAACACTTGGAATTTGACTGTAGTCCTTTGTTACCAATCTGGTCTTATACCTTGTATCTTCAGTCCTTGACGTGCCTTCCTCCCTTTTGAACACCCACTTGCAACGAAACTTTTTATCCTTGGGTAATTTTACCAAGTTTCAAGTATTATTTTTATTCAAGGACTCTATCTCCTCTTGCATAGTAATCAACCATCTGCTAGAATCATTACAACTGATTGCCTCTGAATATGTAGCGGGTTCGCAGTGGAATCAATATTATCGGCCATAATCAATACATGAGCTACCAAATCTGCTTCTCCATACTTCTATGTAGGTCTAATATGTTTGTGAGGTCTATCCTTAGCAATTGAATATTGTGGTATTGCTAGTGGTGTAAGCAGAGTTAAATGATTCTATTCCTTGACCAATTTCCAACTCCACCTGAGATGAATGATTCTGTTTCTCAGTTTTATCAAAATCCCCATAAGGTGAACCATGAATCATAGCAAGTTCATCAAATACCATATCTCTACTAACTATCACATTTCTTGTATCGGGACACCATAATTTATACTCATTCACACCTGATTTGTACCCAAGAAAAATATACTTTCTAGACCTAAGCTCTAACTTCCCATTATCCACGTGAGCATAAGCAGGACACCCAAAAATCTTTAAATCAGAATAATAAAAAGGTTTACTAGACCATACCTCTTCTGGTGTATTTTTCTCAATGGAAACTAAGGATGAACAATTAATTAGAAAACAACATGTAGCAGCAGTTTCAGCCATTAAGTCTTAGGCAACCTAAAATCTGAAATCATACAATGAACATTTTCCATTAAGGTTCTATTCATCCGTTCTACCACACCATTCTGTTGAGGAGTTATTAGCACCGTCAGTGTGTCAAGATGCTTTCAACCCTGCAAAAGCTATTGAATTCATTTGAACGAAATTTCAACCCATTATCTGTGTGTAAACGTTTCGCCTGCTTTCCAATTTGCTTTTTTTATCGTTGTTTTCCATTCATTGAAGGTCCCAAGCATTGATCTCTTCTATTTTCGGAAGAATACCCAAACTTTTCTGGAGAAATCATCGACACTATCAACAAGTAATAAGTACCTCCTTTAGAAGGCACCCTAGCCGATCCTTAAAGATCCGAATGAATATACTCAAGTGTTCCCTTCGTGTTATGTCTTCCTTTAGAGAATCTAACCATTTTCTATTTCCCAAAAACACAATACTCACAAAACTTCATCTTATTGGTTGCTGACCATCAAGAAGTCTCCTCTTACTCAACTCTACCATACAATTCTCACTCATATGCCCAAGCTGCATATGCCATAGTTTTGTAATTTCCTTATCTATCAAAGAAGAAATAGAAATTGTTGCATCCCCTATAACTGTGGAACCCTGCAAAATTTATAACTGTGTAGAGCTTTTATATCCCTTCATGACAACAAGAGCACCCTGACTCCTCTTCAAAACTCCACCTTCGTCAGTGTATATATAACCCTTTGAGTGCACTCAAATATATGAGATTCCGCTACAAATCTGGAATGTACTTTGTATCTATAAGTTTCTAATAGCCCCATCAAATATCCTGGTCCTGACTGAATGAACTCCAACTATTTTGCAAGACATGTTTCTCATAGTCGTTGTACTTCCGGAAACTACTTCATATGTTGAAAACTAGCCTCTGTTGGGACACGTATGGAAAGTACATGTCGAGTCAAGAACCTATTCCTTACAAAGTCTGGAACCCATGTTAGAAATTACAAGAAGCTATTGTTCACTTTGCCCATCTTCCACAATATTATCTTCCGCTGTGTTTATATGTTGTTTCTTTTTTATCGGTAATATTGTTTCTATTTTTCAAAGCATAGAAATCGGCTCTATTATGCCCCTTCTTCTTATAAAAGTTACATGTTTTCTCTACATGACTGGATTTCGATATGCTTTTCATATTTCTACCAAGATTTCTATCTTGATTTCTCCTACGAACAACCAGGCATTTAGCCTGACTCCCAGATCCTCCTACAAGGTGCCTTATCTTCTCCTCAAATTGTAAAACATCATAGACCTCCTTCACAGTGAGAACATCCCGATAATAGAAAATAGTATCTCTAAAAGTTACACATGATAGCGGTAATGAACATAATAATATCAACGCAAAGTCCTCATCATCATACTTAATTTCCAATATCTCCAAATCAGCCACGATTCTTTGAATATAGTTAAGTGGCCATCCAATGACGTACATTCAAACCTCCGGTGAGAATACAAGCATTTTTTCAAGTGTAACTTTTTGTCAAGCTCTTTGTGTTACAAAATTGCTCTAACTTCAACCACAATACATGGACACTTTTCTCTTTTAAAAAATCATGAAGAATTTGATTTAAAAGATGTAGATGAATTTGAGATTGAGTTTTTCGATCCCTATGCTCCTACATTCAAGTTGAAGGCATCTTATCAAAACTAAGCAAGGCTTCCTCCAAATCCATATATACAAGAATCGCTCGCATTTTCACTTGCCATAAAGTAAATCTCGTGTTTATATCATACTTCATTGTTGCCATGCGAAACAATAACATTGCTCTGATACAATTTATTGTGAATTGATCACAAGATAATTGCAATAATAAAATAAACAAGAATAAAATAAGAACACCAAGATTTATATGAAAATCACAGGCAGAGATGGAAAAATTCACTATAATCAATAGTAATTGTGTTTAGAATATCAATATCTCAATACTCAATTGAAATCTAAGCTTTCTAGCTTTCAA
>CAIGRL010031342.1:0-11391 GCA_903798325.1 Fraxinus xanthoxyloides
ATATATATATATATAGATATATGTGTGTGTGTGTGTGTGTGTGTGTGGTAGGCTCTTCTTTCTCTGCATGGTAACAATTGTTAATAGTAACCATCATATGTCATTGTGTAATTTTCTGATATTGGTACATGTTGCGGATGAAGTTATTTAAGCATGCTTGATCATTGTAGAAAACACACAATCTTAAGTTTCTGTTCTGTACATTAGCCAGTTCTCATTTAGCTCTTCACTATGACAACTAGAAGAAATGGAGTGGCAGAGAAGTACGATTTGATGACCAAATATTAGCTTACAATTTCTTCAACAAACTATTGCCTTCTAAAGTCAATCTTACCCTGTGTGTGTGTGTGTGCGTGCATTATAGTAATTCACTGAATGAAACAAATACCCTTGATGTCAAAGCTTGTATGACTTCCTTGGCTGCTTTACTCTTGGCAGCTTCCTCTTTCGCAAGTGACCAAGCTTCCTCAGTCTTTTGTCGATTTTCTTTAATTTTCTCTTTTCTTGTTCGGTATAGCTTTTGTAGATTCTCAGTCTATTGATAATAAATAAAACTCAGTATAAGAAAAATTTTAAGAAGCTGATTATGTGCGGCATTAAGTAGTAGTTGAATAATGTGAAAGAATATGTTAGTGAAGTATAACATAATACCACTGCAATAAATTAATATAAGAAGCTTATCAACATCATTTCAATTGTATGAAATTCTGGCAAATGCAGCACAACCAACTTAGTGTAGATAATAAATAACAAAAAGGCAACATTAGCAGACCATCCTTTAAACATTTTCCCGCAGACATCGCTCCAAATGTGGCGAGGATGACCCACCTAATTGGGTAAACGGGGCCGGCTCACTGCCCCGAAGCGGGTACGGGAAACATAGTCCTCGCCTCGTTTAAAGTTAATGTCAAATTTAAGTTTTTTATCATACAAAAATAAAATATTTATCCCCATTTTTAAAGAGCATGAGTTGTTCTTAACAAGTTAGAAAAAAAAATTAATATTTACTAACTAAAAGAAAACAGGGCGACCCCGTCCCGCTTTAACCAGGTATGGGGATAGGACAAGGTGACAAAAATACTAGACGGGATGCGGATGGGAATGACCGACCCGTCTCATATCCCTAATTAAATTGTGGCTCACCCTAGCTATAGCAATAGAAGAGAGATGATGAGTAAGAAAAATAGATTTTCCACAAGACGTGACGAATGTTAACCATTAGTAAACTCCAAATGCGGAAATATCAACTTCTTTAATAAGATAACAAGAAGGAAATAATAGAACATTGTGTAATAGCAAATATGAAGGCTATTCCTCAAGACTGCTGCTACAGTTATTATACTAGCTCATAAATAACAGGCAGAATAAATTTTTAGTATCAGCCATAAATTAGTTCCGCAATACATTGTTAATTACTATTAGCCTTAGCCATACTCCTATCTTGTTCTTCTTAGACGCCCCTGTAGAACATATCAACTTTTATACCCAAAGATGCGTCCATTATATGCATGCATCTTTTTTTGTTCATACCCTATAGTAGTGAATAATCAAGTCAGCCAATTAACAGTGGACAAGCACTCTTTCCCTGTCCTAGACTTCTTCACGAAAATGCAATCAAAGAACAAATAAGATAGTCTGTGCTTTAGGATCTTGTCTGTGACCATTCCTAAATTAGAACACTGCACGCACATCTATCTTCATCTTCTACGAATACAAGTATCGCTAGGAAAATTTAGGTTATCATACAGCAATATTAGTATGTATTTGCTTAGTTCTTCCTTGAACTCAAATGTTGATGTGAAGCTTATGTATTATAAAAAGAAAGGGCATGGCTTGAAACTTGAAAGTGTTAATCAACAGTCACCAATTAAGCCAGAATGGGAAAAAGATAAATTATTGCAACTCAGTTTGCTTACGGTGCTTGTTCTGAAGTTAATAGTTTGGAATCATAGTCACTGGAATTCTTTTCCTTTCTCCTTGGAGCACATATTGGAGATAAAAGGATCTTATATACTAATACGGTATTTTTTTGAAGTTTTGGCAAACCTAGGTTGAAAATCTATAATTTACTAAACAAAATTTACTATCTTCCACAACAATAAATCAGAGGTTCGGAAGAATGTCAGTTTCCTCCCAGGCAAGCAATTTGTGTAATTGTACATGCGTACATAAAACAAGAGGGACTATTTATAGAGATATTTCACCTAAGCTTTGACTACAATTATAAAAACCTCGTCACAGAATCAGACTACAAAAGCTTTGGTAAAGTACCTGAATTTTAAGATTTTCAATTTCTTTAATAAGGAACTTCTCTGATTGAGACAAGTTATTCTCTACATTCATAGAACTGGATGCGGTAGCTATTAATTGAGAGGAGTCCTCTGGTAAGCAAACTGGAGACTGATGTCTTGAAGGATAAATTTGGGTAATCATGTCGTCCCCAGATCTTTTCTTGAAAACTTCAGGACATGAAACTTGCCCCCATCTGGCTAACTCATTCACCAAAGAAATGGGGTTACTCAAATTATTCCTCTCATAGCATTGACTGCCGTCATCGGAATAGTTTCTTGCTGAAGTCATCTGACACATTGCTTCTTTCTCGCTGTGGTATTCCTTCTCAGATATAAATAATGGTCTTGGGCTGTTTGTTTCGAACTTGAAATGACTACCTGGATCTAAAGCTCTGCAAAGCTGATTAAAGCATTGATTACAGACTCGAAACGGCTTGTTCTTACTTGGTGCAAGGGACGCATTTATAGATTTTTTGTTGGTGCATGCTCGACAGAATAAAAGACCACAATTGTAACAGTTATGTTTCTTCCTTGTGAACCCAAAAGACATGCTGCATCCTTTGCAAACAGACTGGTCAGTACTAGATACTGATTTGTGTAAGCAAATTGCAGCTGTAGAATTTGCTCCACATGTAATATGTTCTACCTGTCTTCCTCTCAGGGCCTCGACAAGAGTTGGCGAATTTCGATCTTTGATATCACCCAATCCTAACTGTCCATGTTCACCTTTTCCCCAAGTGTAAACTTTTCCTTGAGATGTTAAGGCAGCAATATGATAAGATCCTGATGAGATTTCCCTGACAAATTCGTCAGCAAGTTTTCCTTGTACAGCTACTATTGACTTGTCCCTGGATTGTGGATTCCCGAGTTGGCCATGTGCTGCACTTCCCATTGTATAAACTTTACCAGTGCTAGTTACTCCTACGGTAAGAGTCCGGCCACAAGATACTTGAACAAAATCATGATCCACCAATTCTGCTATACAAGTTGGCAGGAGTTTTCTCTCTTGGTCAAAGTGACCGAGCTTTCCTTTATCACCATCTCCCCATGTAAACAATTTTCCACCTGGATTATTAAATTTGATAGGATCAACCATGATTTCCACTATGGCAGCTGTGTGCCATGATCCACATGCCATGGTCATTACCCGTAGTCCCTTGAGTGATTCAACTTCCTTAGGGTGAGACACACTTTGAAGATTTCCATGGCCAAGGACTCCAAATGTTCCATCTCCATATGTAAATAATTTCCCGGATGTGGAAACAATTGCTGTATGCCATTGTCCACAAGCAACATGAGATATAGTTACACCATCTAGAGAACCATAAAGTCTATGAGGCAGCCAAAGACTTCTCTTACTATGTTCATCTGCTAAATCGGTACCACAATTGTCGCCCCACGTGTACACTTCACCCCAAGATGTTAAAGCACATGTTTGATACTCACCACAAGCAACGGAATCAACATGAACTCCAACAAGGGAGTCAACAATCTTTGGGCAGGTAATATCAATATCAACTTTATGTCCGAGTCTTCCCCTCCTTCCCTCGCCCCAGCAAAATACTTCGCCCTGCTTGGTTACTAATGCAGCATGCTTCCTTCCCAGAGATATGGAATGGAGATCAAACATCAAGGTCGATTCAAGAACTTTAGGCAATAAAGCGTCCAATTCCATTCCGCCACCTTCCAAACACCCTTTTCCTGCTCCTTCCCCCCAAATTAAGACATCCCTCAATATATGATTTCCAGATTCGGATGACTCAAGAGGATTTGTCGAGAACAGACTAAGCACTTTTGAACTGGCACAAATTGCTTGCTCATTTGGATCTTCTTGGCCTTGCCGAAGAAATGGAAAACTTGGAGCTAAGAAATTTGTGGTATTGTGAATGCTTGATAGACTTGATTCTGAATAAAAACTAGCAGACGAGCATGATAAACCATCAGAAGTACATCTAGCTGATAATGCCTGAGGTGGACTCCCAGATAAACTGTGTACCTAAATCGTCGAAGAAATAGAATTAAATGTTGTTTTCCAACTCAAGAGAGTTGGAGGAAAAAAAAAGTAAGAATATTATGGAAAAGTAATTAAATAATCAAGAAGTATAATGGCATGTATAGATCTTTCAAACCTAAACTTTCCTTGCAATGAAGTAAACGGGTGATTTATTTTAATGCATAACATAATATTCTTAAGTTTTCTGAAGAATTGTAGGGAAAAAGGACAGTTTTATTAGTGGGAAATAGAGATTGTCTAAGACTTCATGGCCTGGTCTATAGAAAGTTGGCCCTCAATAAAATTTTCGATGGGCAAAGTATGTTGAGAATACCATCATAAAAAGTACTTCTTGCAATTGTTGAAATCAAATTGTCATTTTCTTAATAATATCTGAAAATTTCTTCAGCTATCAACGATTTACTTCTGTCATTTTGCATCTTTTACTAATTGAACATTGCCAATACTTTTAAGAAATATTTCTCAATATACTCAGCCGTATTTATGGAAAACCCTCATTTATACTCGAGCACATTTCTAGAAACTAAAATTATTCTGCGCAACTAATGAAACTATTTCTTTATATTCTATTTTTTCATGGATAGGTGAACATTCCATCAACAAACAGTAAGTGGGTAGGAACCTGAGATGATCTAATTTTCTCCTCCAAAAGTCCTAAGATCTGTTTCCTTCTCATAAAACCAGATGGACTGTTTATACAACTTTGTGCCCCTCTCCGTTTCTTCAAAGTACTCGACAATCCATTACGATTACTCCTCGATGTTACGGCTCTCAAACCCAAAAACCAAGTCTCAGCCTGCTCTTTGTCCTTGAATATCTACATAAAGATAAAAGAGATGCATTGAAAAAGTTTAAAGTTCAAGAAAAAAATTTAATTACACGTGGATGACACTTCTTTTTCTAATTACCAGATCAAGGGAGCATTCACCATTTCCATAGACAAGTGAAAGGCACTGGCTTTCCCTCTCTGGTTGAAGTTGTTTCTGTAAAAGGAAAAAATTTAAAAAAGAAGCAACATTTGGATATAAAATACATCATATAACATCATGCAAGTTGAAACAAAATAATTTCAATAACTTACAGTGGTTTGGCCACGTACGACATTTGTGACTGAGCTTAATCTCAGCTGTCTTTCCTCCTGACCAGAATACCAAATCAAGAATTTTTCATCCTGAAAATCAAGAATTGAAAGTGAGGCATGGTCCAATATGTAGAAATCAGAAAATCACAGCTAATAGTTGTTGGAACACTGAAATGTTAGCAAATTAGAGAATTTCTGCGTACACTTATCATGATATGCAGATACTTCTTGATTACACTCCATTATTTATAATATACTGCTCTACGCTTACTTTAACAAGAAAATGTACTCCATAAAAGTATCATCTCATAATATTTTGTCCAAAAAATTATTTAAATCGAAGTCCATAATGCAAGTTTCCTGTTTTACAGCTGAACGTAGAAATTATTATTTTATATTGATTATGTATATCAACATTAATGGAAATTCATTTTCCATAGCACCATACTTTTCCATAAATGAATATGTTTCCTTTTCTCCTTCAGCTTAAAAAAGAATCACATTATTTCCTTGATTAAGGATATCATGTTTTTCCAAAGATTCAAATTCTTAGTGATATTAGTTTGCACAGCTATCACATGTTTCATCAAAATTACAGAACCAAACTACAGAAGTTTTCTTAAGTCTAATTTAAGTAAATCTTTTCGAAACACCTTATTGGACAATAAGTCTATAACCTACCCGATCTCCCATTCTTCTTTACCAAGAGCACAACGACTGACACATCCATCATGAGAAAGTTATTTGTACCTTTACTTCAACTTAACACAGTTTCAGTGTTCCAGCATTTAAGAAAGTGTTGAGAAATTTGGACACAATGAATCATCCAAGACATAAGAAGTTGACAGAACAAATGGTGATATCAGTTGGTCTCATATAAAGAATGTGAAAAAAGTAGTAAGCTGATAAAGTATCCAATCATCTAACAGAAACAAAAACTGGAAACTTCGAGACAACGGTGAAGGCGCTAAAATTTAACACTCAAAACTGAATTAACCATTCTGCTACACCTGGAAAAATGAATAGACTGTAAGCTTGTACATAGTTTTATTCGGAAACAAAAAAGAGCAATGCTTCAAGCCTAATTATAAGGTCACATAGTTTGTGAGCATCACTATACATTTCTCTGAATGCATACCGTGGATAATCTGAAAGGACAAAATTTGGGCTTCCTTCTTCTGCCATACTTCAAAAGATGAGCACCCTTCTTTAATGCAACAATTGCCTGCGCAAGTCAGTGAATAATGTAAGAAATACAAAGTATTTCTATTAAAAATATATAGTGATACCTGTTCTAGCAGTAAATAGTAGAAAAAAAAAATTGAAAATCAATATGGTTGCTTGAAACATGAATCTCTGTAATTTTAAACCATATGACATAGTCAATTTGGTTGTTTCAACGTGAATATGAAAAGCTAAACTTATGTACGACCTTCTGTCAGCTTAGCAATTGAGACTAAGTCTATACAAACCTGGGAGACGAAAATGCGGAAAAGATCATAGTAACAGGCATCAAGTGAATCTCAAAAATAAAGGGGAGAAAAAAAAAAGGCTGGGAAATCTCTTAGCAGAAAATCGATTCGGAAATTTCATGCAAAATCCTGGTCAAATTAAGAGCTCACATATCAATTTTCAGATTTTCAGATTGAATCTCTTGATGCTGAAAAAAAAATTAAAATAAAATAAAAATTCTGATCTGAGCTTGTAATATTTACAAATTCCAGAATCCAAAGTTCAATTCTATGACATTAATACAAAATAATATACCTCTAAATCTCCGTGTGTCCTGCTTTAACTATGAGAAAGCACCAAGGATACAAAAACTCTCCACCAATTGAGAGAGAAATATAACAGAGAATTAAATTTAATTCAAACTTAAAACATTTTACTAGTCTTTTCAAGACAAATTGCACGTCCTCATCAGCATGTAATCGTCAAGTTGGGTTTTTTTTTTTTCTCAGACAAGAAAATGTTCTCCCTCAGTACAACTGAATTCTCCATGAAATTCGACCCAAAAAAATGACAAATTTTATGTCTCCCAAAGAGCCAAAATCACATCATAAAGGGGTCAAAGAATGCAAATGAATAAATCATCACATTACTTTACATTACATAATAATAATAATAATACCAAAAAAAAAAATGAATTTTGTAAACTATATGGGGGCAAGAGGAAAACCTGTTCAACTGCTCTATCAGAGCCAGAGGGTCCTAATAAGAACAATTCTTCACCCATTTCCCGGGAATTATCAGGCAAGTACACGAACACGATGTATATATTATCCCGAGAAGAATATATAGAGAGAGAGAAAGGGTTTGGTTTCCTTCTGAGGGAACCTTTAAGAAGAGAATATGTGAAAACAAAGAATGCAGCAAAGAGTGGAATTTCAAAGCTTACAATTTACAGTGCAGCAAAGAGGAGAGAGAATTGATTGATATCCTTTCCTTTTTTCTCTCCTTTCTTTTCTTGTTAGGGATTCTCTGTTCTTCCATCATCACTTCACCAGTGTTGTGTTGGCTTCGTGGATCGTGCATTGACAGAGAGAGATTTGTAATCAAGTTATTGAAACACAATCGCACGTGTTCAGCATAATACATTCATGTACTTTATTATAGGAAATATAATCACACATGATTATTATGTCATTTTCAATACCTTGGTTGGAATTGGATGTTTCTTTTTGTTCCTTTCCATACTCAAAATGAAATCGGAGATGTATAATGTGGAGATCAACTTGGTCCGATTCGATTCGTTTGATTTTAATTGAAAGTTATACCAAATAAGGTAGAGTAATGCTAATTTAACATAATTGAAGTTTAGTACCCGTCTAAATTATAAATATTTATTGACACAATTTTCATTTTATTGAACATTGTGTCAATGGTCTGTGATAAGTGCTATATGTATTGCGTAACATTATTCATTCGAGTCAAGTATTAATGAGAATCATGTGAGTAAATGTTATTCATAAATGTCAATGAGCATATAATTTGTATTCAAATGTACCTGTAATTCATTGTTGAATGGATCACCTGAAATTTAAATAACACAATTCTCAAAATTTAACCATAGTATCACGTGCATATTCTATATGTGAGTGCTTTGGAAACACCCCAAACGTATACGTGCATCATAGAACACTGTTTAAAATTAATTCATTGAATTAAATTCGTATATGCTTACATTTTAGAATACTATTTAGAATTATTTCATCTTAGCTAGAATTGAACTAAACCAGCAAGTTCAAATCAATTCTAGCAGTTTCATAAAAAAATACCCACTCGTACGATAATTAAACAAAACTTAATTATTATCAATTAATTTAAGAAATAAAGCATATCAATAGTTCCTTAAAGTTTTTGTTAATTTTCTTTTTAAGTTGGAATGTACGGAGATCAAATGATTTAATCTACTTTCTTTTTGTGTGGGGCTTGATTTGCTAACGAAAAGGGGACACTAGTTACTTACAAGTGAATGGCACGTGAGATTGAGCCAGTAACTAATCAAAAGGGATGTTAGATTCGTAACGTCATGTGGATTATTCTTGTTGTACATAATATTCTACATAATTTTTTATCGAATCGATAAGTGGCGACCCCCTATTGAACGGACAATAGATTATTCTTATTGTACATAATTTTTTACTTAATCGACAAGTGGTGGACTCCTGTTAAGGGGCGCCTGTGGGCCCATGTGTCCCCAATAGGAGGCCGCCACTTGTCGATTCTGTAAAAGATTATGTAGAACATTATGTACATGTAGCTTAATCCAAGTCATATTTGTTTTTGAAAAATTGCAATATTGGTCTCCAATTTATTATCTAAGTAGCAAGTTAATCCTTAACTTTTAAAGAAAGCAAATTAATCCCCAATATTTTTATTATAGCTGCAAAATCAGTTTCCAATAAGAGAAATAATCCAAATCTCTAATAAAAAAAACATCAACTAGCCAGCTATGTCCAAATTTATAAACCTATGTTTTTTGTTTCTTAACTTCAACTAATCTCCATAAATTTGCAACAATTTAACGAACAATTTTTTCTACTTTTAGAACTTATAATGAAATATTGAAAATCAACTTGTTATTTAGGCTCAAGTAACTTGCCTATCATTCATATCAATTCTCGTATTTCTAGTATGTTAAGACAAGTCAATTTCAACATAAATTAAACAAAAGTAAAGAATAAAATGTCAAAATATGTTAGTTTTCAATTAGTAAAATTCTATTAAGAAAAATATGATCAGATGGTATAGACAAGTTCGTGTGTGTAAGAATTTTAGTATTATTCAGTTAAAAATTAAAATATTTTTTGAATCGTTTGTCGTTTTGTACGAGACTCTTCTTTAATGTTTTATGACATACTTTGTTTTACATAATATTAATTCTGGACGGATAATATGTATCAGTCTTTAGCTCTATCGAGTTGTATGACATGAAAGGAACATACTAACATCTTGATTAAGTTGGCTATTAAACAACAACTAACTTCCATTGCTTTACCACGTTTGTAGGGCCCTTAAATCTCAGCCAAAGCTAAATTGTGGGACCCCCAAATTATTTGGCACTTTAAGTATATATTACTCCTTTTTTATTTATTTATGTATATTTTTGAGAATTCCATTGCCCAATGTCCAAAAGTTTTTTTCATTATAAGCAAACGTGTATTGTTAATTATTTATTTAAGGGAAAGTGAAACGATCTTTAACAGAAAAAAGGTTTTTTTTTCATAATTTTTCATGGTTGTGGTGGTTAAGTTACTATACTTTCCCATGGGTCAAAAAGGTAAAAATTCATGCCTTCAAATTATTTTATTAATATAAAAAAACTAATTTATCTCGAACTACATAGACTAGAATGTTTTACATGATTTGTTGTCGCCCTTTTGCGTGTGCACGTCATTCCAATATCGGGGGTCAAGAAATTTTATTTAGTTTAGTTTGGATTAAAATTAGATTTTTAGTAAAATTTAATAAAAAAAAATGATGAAATGTATAATTAAAGAGTGAATAAAAGTTATGAGCACCGTAAAATATTTGATTTAAAATAAGTTTGTAAAAAAAATGAATTCTGAAAAAATGAGTGCTAAATATGGGCTCAATTTTTTGAACTCAAAACACCCATGTCAAGAAGCATAGATATTTTATAAAATAGATTTTATGAAAAATGTTTTTTTTTTTTTTTTAAGAATAGGTGTTTAAAAGGTGGAAAAATAGTTATGGGTCCGCATGTAAAATCATTTTATTGAAAATTTAATTAAAATTGAATTTAAGTAAAAGTAAGATTTAGAAAATAGGTATAAAAAAAAATATGAAAAAGACTAGTGTCGACAAGTCTTCCAAAAGCCATGTCCAACCTAGCCCGCCTCTCCAAGCACATCATGTCAAACCAAGAACCTAGATCAATAACTTTGCTCTCTATTAGTAGCCCTATTTGCAATGGAACCTAGCTCCTTTTCTTAAACATTTCTTGCTTTTTGACCTATTTCAGCTCATGTTTGATACACATTAAAATTTTCATTCTCAATATTTTACTCATTTTTAGTCACACATTCTTCAATAAAATAAAATTTTCTATCACGACAATAATTTTTCCTTCTTTTTTAACCACACATTCTTCATCAATCTACTAGTTCAAAATACATTTTTCTAAAATAACGTGGCTCAAACACACCCTTTTCATCTTGAATTCACTTTGCTAATTTTGAGGAATTTTTTTGCATGATTGGGCCTACTTATTTATTTCCTTTGAATTTCTTATAGCAAGAGGGCTGTACATGCACATGTGCACCTCTTCTTGTTTTCAAAATCCAAGGCAACCTCCCTTCATATTTTATTCATAGCCATGAACTATGTGGCCTATATGCATAGAAAGCAAAACACAAGTACCTGGACTTTATGGAACTCACTTAAATATTAAAGACATTGCGGGCTACCCATATAGCTTCATGCAGTGACAATAACTAGACATAGTATTAATTGTACAAACTATACACTAGCATGTGCAA
>CAIGRL010031398.1:0-15721 GCA_903798325.1 Fraxinus xanthoxyloides
ACAAATGCAATTGTTCTACCAACTTGGATGTGCCCCGAGGGGCCTTTGTAGATTTTGATTGATTTGGAATGGCGCCGTTCACGAGTTCCTCAGGAAACCCAAGTTGCTGTTGATTTACATAACTCAATTTCAATTATTCATACACAACACAAGATGTGCTCTGTCCTCTGGCAGCTATTCTGCTTTGTTGCCCTGCGAAATTGCTGAAAGCATACATTAACACGTGAAACCGATTCATTTATCTTTTTAGTTTGGTGTCATCAAGCATTTCGCTGTTTGCCAAGGTTTTAGTAAGTCAAACGTTGATTCCTTGTATGTGTCAATTGTTACGTTTTTCAAAGTGATTAAAATGTATGTCTTTTATTTAAAACTCGAAATTCGCCGTGATAATTCTCGAAGGCTCGGTGATTCACTTTTCTTCCACTAGCTCCTTGCATCAATGAAATATTTCGATTCTAAATTTTAGTGTAAACAGGGAAAATATATTCTTTGAAGAGTTTTGAGATACCAACTGTTTCAACCCTTCAAGTTCAAATATAAAATTTTTTATCTTAAAACAAATGAAAGAGTATAGAGCATAGATCTCAATTTAATTTCTACCATCCATTCTAATGAAGTCGTAGCGGGTAAGAAGTCCCATTTGTAAGAAACTAGTCGAAATCAAACATACATTGCACAATTTTTTTATTAAATTTTTTTATGCATCGTAAAAAAATGTTTTACTTTTTTATGTGTAGTCAATATAAATAAGGTAGATAAAGTGATTATTAAAGAGAAAATTGGAGATTCCTTTTTATCTCTCCAACTCAATTCGTCAACCTATCTTACATATCAAGAAAATAATATGTCCTTAATTTTATTTTTTTTGTAATTCAAACTGAAACGCTATATCTCATTATGATAAGTCACTGTTGTTGATATAGTAAGCAAAATGGAAACGAAGAGACCAAAAGGGACTAGAATTTCATACAATCAATTCATCTTATCATGCAAAATGAGAATACAAAGATTTAAGGATCTTGCTACGTATACATCAAGATTGACATAAAGATTTACATAATGTCATATGATACTCTATCATTTACCGATTTAAAATATAAAACTTTTTCATCCAATCATTTCTATCCAAATCATCTTCTGGCATTGCTTCTCGACCCTGCCTTCTACAACCAGCATAATTCAAGATTTAAATAGTCTAATAATTAAGCAAAAGGTCTAAACTATTCTAACAAAACAAGTAAAATAACAATTCTAACCCTTTTAACCATGCTTGTAGTTGCAGTCACCTTTCCTCCCAGAGGTTCACTGGCAAACATTTTGAAGAATTGGGACTCTTCAATTACTAAGCATTAGTAGGAATTTGTTGTTGTTGTTTTTTGGGTTTTTGTTTTGTAAAGCACCATCACAATCTCAAAGTGCTTTACAAATATTTAGCATTTGTGACAATTTAGAGGAAAATTAGGTTACATTTTTGGATATTTGAAATATTGTTAATTTCTTGCTTAAACATTTGGATTTCTCAAATTCTTACGTTTAAGCATTGATATAATTAAAAGTTAAGGATCCATTTGGGTTGTATTTCAAATTTCAATTTTGAGTTCATTTTCAATTTTATATTTTTTGAGAGTCTATTTCAGAATTACTAAAAAATGCATCTGGTTTATAATTCTGAAAAATTGTTTCTCAAAATAGAATAATTAGAAATACTTTTGGCTTGAAATCTGATAAATTATTTTAGGATATTTTATTCCATGAAATCTGATTATTTAGTAAAATAGAAAAAATTATGTTAATATATTATGAAGCAATATATACATTTTAATGCTGATGAATCTTGCAATTAATTTTCTTGCAACAAAAGTAAAATAAAAATAAATAATATATTGAGCTGGCAAAACATAAATAAAAATTAATGGTGTATATTGAGAATTTTTTCCGTGTTTATTGAAATATTTTTTTAAATTTTAATATAAATGATCATTAAGAACTTGAATTATTTTTATTTTTTTAATTCTTTACCATTTTTTTAAAAAAATATTTTTTATGTAAATAATCATTAAGAGCTTGAACTATTTTTATTTATTTCTTAACAATTTTTATTTTTCTAGATTCTTGAGATTTATATTTTATATATTTTATATTATAATTTTTTTTAGAATTTAAGATTTTATTTTTTCAAAATTTTCAAATTTTTAATTCTTCGAAAGTTATTATATTTTAACTTTTTGAATTATATTTTTATAGAATTTTAGAATTGTGTTTTTTTGGAGTTTATATTTTATTTTTTTAGAATTCTTAATTTTTAGAATTCTATTTAGCCCATCTTTGGCATCCCTAAAATTTGAAAGAAATTGTTTTAAATAATATTTTTCGAAGAATGTGTAAGTAAAAAGTAGAATTTTTTTCGAATTTACGTGTAGAATTTTTTATTGTGTGAATATGTGAAAAATAAGTATGAAAAATAAATCAAAGTAAAAGTAAAGGATGTCAAAAATGTTCTTAAACTTAAATGCTTATTTTCCACGTATTTAGTGTTTTTAGCTTTTTTTATCGAGTCTATGTAATAAGTTTAACTATATTTTGGAATCAAATATGTTTTGAATGTTTTGTAAAATTGAAAACAACAAACAAATGCACTGTAAGTTTCTTTTTTCGAGCAATTCTTTCACAAAAATAAAAATCAAGAATTATTGAGCTTTATATTTTGGACCACAATCAAATTCAAAGGTCTAATGCACTAAGAATTTTTCTAGTTGTGCAGAAAAATTCTTTACAGAACATTTACGGATACTCACATAGGGTGGACCCCATGTGAATTAAATATTGTAAAAAAAAAGGGGGGTCCCACCTATTTGTGTATATTATTTAGGCTTTTTATATATTTTTTTACTGTACAAAGCACTCCTCAATGCACTGAAACCCACTTACGCTAATTCTTTTCACAACAAAAGAGCAGCCACCAACTCAACACATGTCTGTTCCTACACCCCTTTTGATTATGATACGGCGGCGACATCGATCAAGAAATTTCCATCATTGAGACCCAAAAAGAACAGGTATACACCAAGTTTAACAGTCTTGATAAGTTTTGCCCCTTGTACATCAAATTTGACAACTCTGGGTGTACTGTACACCAAGTTTGGTCCCCAAAAATACACCCACACTCCCACACACGAATACACGCAACTGTGTGTGGATGAGAGAGAGAGAGAGAGAGAGAATTGCAAGCTTGATTTCATTTCGAATTAATTTGAGTTTCATTTCGCATTCCACTATTTCTATCTTTAAACTACGTACATACATTGGTATGTTTGTATAGGATACGTTAATATTTTAATAAAAAAGTTTAATCATTTTTAAGGATGGGGTGACTATTGGATCTTATGAAATGGAAAGATTCCAAACAGAAAAGGATGAGAATATCTGAATCACTTTTTATATGAATTTCTAAAATTTAGATCTCAGATAATCAGTTTAGAAAATTAATTTATATTTTCTGGATTATTCGAAAATCAGATCGAAGTTAAAGGAATTTAGAAAGCCGAGGATTTGTTTATATTTCAAGAAATTATTGGGAGAATGCCGGGTCCTGGGGATTTGGACAGGCAAATAGAGCAATTGATGGAGTGCAAGCCCCTGTCAGAGATGGAGGTGAAAAGTCTGTGCGATCAGGCGCGGGCGGTTCTAGTGGAGGAATGGAATGTGCAGCCGGTCAAATGTCCCATTACTGTCTGCGGTGACATCCACGGCCAGTTCTACGATCTGATCGAGCTCTTCCGGATAGGCGGCAATGCTCCGGACACTAATTATCTATTCATGGGAGACTATGTCGGTGAGTATTTCTGAGCTTTTCCTGGAATTATTGGGGAAGAAAAGAGGTTTCTGATTTGTATTTGTTTTCTACTGTCTACCTGGATGCTGGAATATTTTACTTGATAAATCTTGGATTCACAATTGACGTTGATGGTGGTTTTGAAGGGTATTTTTGGAAGATGAGAATTGTTTATATCTACTTCCTTTTTATGTTTTTGGTTGTAAGAGAAATTAAAGTTTTGATCTATTTAAAGCAGTGTGACTAGGCGTCAAATGTGATGCTTAAATTGGCTTTTGAGATCTGCTGCTTGAATTTGGGCAAATATGTGAACAAAATCTGAATTTGGCAGCTATATATGTTTAGTTTTCCTTTGCATGGGAATTTGTTATTCAACTTCTGGGCGCGGCATTATTTCCAGTCATCGGCTATCTGTACTTGGCCTGAAAATGGGATTTTGCGTTTAATGGTTGTATGTTTATGTTTGTCGTCTATTGATCAAGTATTTGGGCATAGCAGAGCATAATGTTCCAGTTATGGAGGGAAGGTTTGGTTTGGTTTACGTTGATTGGCATTCCCTGCTTTTGGAACGATGACTGACGTATAATCATCGCTTTATGACATGTTCGACATATAATTGTCGATTTATGACATGGCTGACGTATAATTGTTGATTTATGACGTGGTTGACGTGTTGTTCTAAGTCAAATGATAAGGTGGAAAGTTGATTTGTGTTTGAGGAAATTATGGCTGAAGATATGTCTTCCTGTGAATGTGGCGCACAGTTAATTTTGGACAATGCTTTGATGGAACGTTAGCTGATTTCATACAATATGAAAGTCTGATTGTTTAGACATTCCATTTTCCCAGCAATATTTAATATAAGGTTTGGATGCCGACCATACATGTTACCGATGGAGTAGATACACCCGTTGCTTTCTGCATGCGCTTAGAAACAGGCTTTGCTGCTGCTTTCGAATCTGCTTTTTTCTTTAAAAAAGTTAGAAGTTTTGGGAAATACGCTGCCATAAAAAGTTTTTTCTATGACCTTTTCCCAATTAGAAAATGTTCTTCTCTCTATGTCATAAGATTCTTTTCTTTCCCCCTTTTACCTTTTCTCCTTTGGTTTTTTATTTTTGAAGATTAACCAATAAGTTTGGTGGCCTTGACAGAGACGCTGTCAATAATTGTCACGAAGTATTGGTTTATACCTGTATAGAAATCGTAATTATCCAACGAAGTGTGTCCCAGAACTTCTGGTTTGCTATATTTGGTTTCCTCTGTGCTTTGATCGATACCTCTCTAGTTTGATTTATGATTTCTCGTGATAGTAAACTTTGTGCAATTTAAACCAATCGTTATGCACGCATGTTTATTATCTTCCTAAGATGGTACTTCTACTAATAACATTCTATTAATAAAATGACATTTAATGCAGACCGTGGGTACTACTCGGTAGAGACTGTCACACTTTTAGTGGCTCTGAAAGTTCGTTATAGAGATCGAATCACTATTCTTAGAGGAAATCACGAAAGTCGTCAAATCACTCAAGTGTAAGACCCTATGCTATCTCCATTGTGCTGGTCATAACAAAAAGTGGTTTGACATAAATATTTGAAATTGAACAGTTGCATAAAGTTTAAATTTCTGTGTCTTTAGATTTGCCAATGTTCCGATTCATTTACATATTTGCACCGCAGTTACGGATTTTATGATGAATGCTTGAGGAAGTATGGCAATGCCAACGTGTGGAAGCATTTCACCGATCTTTTTGATTATCTACCCCTGACAGCACTAATTGAGAGTCAGGTTTTGATTATAACTCTACACACCTTTATAATTTGATCGACTAACCTGATTACTTCTAACCATCTAAATTGTTTCCTTGTAGGTCTTCTGTTTGCATGGGGGTCTTTCACCATCTCTGGATACCTTGGACAATATCCGAGCTTTGGACCGTATACAAGAGGTAATGGAAATATGGTCCTTGGATGAATTTGCTTTAAGATTTCTTCTTTTCATTACTCTATTTCTTTCACTGAGTTTGTATTTTTGTGTGTGTGTGAGAGAGAGAGAGTGGAGGTGTTCGGGGTTGGTGGTGCGAGGTCTCTTTAAGATTTGAGGTTTTCAGCATTCCTTAATTTGTTAAAAATTTCAGTTCAATTAATGGTTGTTGGTCTCAGAATCGTGTTTATTCAGGATTAACAACAATTTGTAAAAAATATAATTTTTTTTAGAAAATTAAAGAACACGAAGGAATTTTTCGCCACTAAGTGCCCAGCCTTCGGCCTACTCACCCATTGAGCATCTACAAGTAGATTATGCTCAATTCCAATATCAATTCGTCAAGAAATAGAAATAGTACAAATATCTGAAGAAGTTTCCTTTCGCGTCTCTTTTTCAACACAAAGCTCTAGTAATCTGTACAATTTCTCTCGCAGATTGTTTACTTGAAACAATCATAATTAAAACCCTAAATATTTACAGAGAAAACACCTCAAAAATTATAGAGAAAGAATCAGACTAGAAAACCCTAAGAACAACACTCAAAAAATACACGAAGCACAAACACAGGACAAGTGAGAAAGATGCCTATTTATACTTGGGTAAAAACCACAGATCAAACGGTCACAATTGCATCAAATGAAGGGCCTAGATCAAAGCATTCCAACAGCCAAAATTGTGTTTACAAAAGCACGGTTTTAGTATAAGTGGGCCAGAACATGGAAACCATAAGTAATCAACAGGTAAAAACAGCCCAACACAGAATCGGGACCAAATCCAACAGTGGCAAAATCCTTCTCTTTTATCTGCTTTGAAACTAAAGAAGATTCAAAATGTTTTATCTTCTTCAGTTTTAGCCTTCCATTGCTTTCCATTCACTAATAAAAGTACGCTGTCTTCCATTAAATAGGCTTGCGTTCAAATGGAATCAACTTGCCTTTTCAAGCCACTGCTTGCTTTTAACCTCATCATGCTTTTGTTCACTATATCTCTCTATTTGTGTATTTTATCTGCTCCATTTGGTGGAATGAAATTTTTCCGACGAACAAGATAAATCGGGGTTGAACTATTTTGTTCACAAATTACATATCAACATGTTTGTTGGTGAATTGATAGGTTCCACATGAAGGACCGATGTGCGATCTCCTGTGGTCTGATCCTGATGACCGATGTGGATGGGGAATATCACCACGTGGGGCTGGCTACACATTTGGACAGGATATAGCTGCTCAGTTTAATCATACCAATGGCCTCACTCTGATTAAGCACGGTTTTAGTATAAGTGGGCAAGAACATGGAAACCATAAGTAATCAACAAGTAAAAACAGCCCAACACAGAATCGGGACCAAATCCAACAATGGCAAAATCCTTCTCTTTTATCTGCTTTGAAACTAAAGAAGATTCAAAATGTTTCATCTTCTTCAGTTTTGGCCTTCCATTGCTTTCCATTCACTAATAAAAATACGCTGTCTTCCATTAAATAGGCTTGCGTTCAAATGGAATCAACTTGCCTTTTCAAGCCACTGCTTGCTTTTAACCTCGTCATGCTTTTGTTCACTATATCTCTCTATTTGTGTATTTTATCTGCTCCATAATGTGGGTTTGACATTAGAAGTTTGGTGGAATGAAATTTTTCCGACGAACAAGATAAATCGGGGTTGAACTATTTTGTTCACAAACTACATATCAACATGTTTGTTGGTGAATTGATAGGTTCCACATGAAGGACCGATGTGCGATCTCCTGTGGTCTGATCCCGATGACCGATGTGGATGGGGAATATCACCACGTGGGGCTGGCTACACATTTGGACAGGATATAGCTGCTCAGTTTAACCATACCAATGGCCTCACTCTGATTTCAAGAGCCCACCAGCTTGTCATGGAGGGCTTCAATTGGTGTCAGGTTTGTGAATTTATATCAACTGAATGCATCATGTCGCTTTGTGAATTTATCTCAAGTGCCCACCAGCTCAAAGATTACTTGAAAAATGCAGTATTGGTCTCCCACCAATTGCCCGAGTAACAAGTTGGTACACAACCTCGTGTTATAGTTGCAAAATCAATCTCTTGCAGCGGGAACATCTAAATTTTATGAAGCTAGATTTCGTTTCCAACTTGACCCAGAAATTTTAAGTGAGGCATGTTTCCACGAGGGACACGTGATGATTTAACGAAGGTGTGGAGTATTTTTGTTGGGGGGTTTATTGTGCAACTGTCTATGACCAACCGAGTTGTTACTTGAACAATGGATTAGGGACCAATTATGCTATTTTCTCTACATATAGTTAACAATTATGCTCATTTTATATCGTAGGAGAAGAATGTGGTCACAGTTTTCAGTGCTCCAAACTATTGTTACCGCTGTGGAAACATGGCTGCAATACTCGAAATTGGGGAGAATATGGAGCAGAATTTCCTCCAATTCGACCCAGCTCCTCGGCAGATTGAACCTGACACAACTCGCAAGACTCCGGATTACTTCTTGTGAACCCTACCCGGGACAGAGCTGTTTGTAGTTCCTGCTTGCAGTTATGTTGTAAGAGAAGAGTTGCGCGTCATTCTGGAATTAAGTCTACGTCAATTCTTCCATTTAGAGTTTGCTCAGCTGCTGTCTTACTAAAGATATTTGCGGGAAAGGCATCGAGTCCTTGATCTTGTATATGTTTTTCTTCAGAGCATGAAGGAACAAAAAAGATAACAACATTTCTAATTATAATGTTCTGTAATTTGCAATTTATGGTAGGAAGCAGATTTTCAGCCAGTTTTCCCCACTTGAAAGTACTTGCATTTAACGTGTGCATCGTGGGTAAATGTTTCTGAAAATTTGGAACTTTTCAGTGCCTCATTGATGGAAAGTGATGCCTATAATCTTTTACCCTAATAGAAATTAAATTGACACCTCGTAAAGTAGAGGCATTGGACATTAGTTATGACAATTTCGTACTTTAAATTTCATCACTCCTAACTCGACAGTTATACAGCAATAGATTACTGAAGTAATTGTTACGTGATATGACAATTTATCGCTACATCATCAAAAAATTGTTAAAGTAAAAAATACATCTCTCAACATTCATAAATCTAAAGACGTTACCACAGTGAAAAATCAATTACAGTATATTAAAGTTTAGTGGTCCAATTAAGATACATTAAAGTTCAACGACCAAATTGAAATTTTACTGAAAGTTCAATGAATCCGGATGAAATGGATATGCTGGTGTGTCCATGACCCTCGGGCCCGCAATGTACACCAAGAATTTTCCCGGATGAAAACTATACTTACCTGGAAGATGATAAATGCGTTTTTCCACCTCGCGCGTCTGTCATCCAAGGAAAAATGGAGTGCACCGAAGGGGAAGCCGAACGACATGCTCCGGCCCGGCCACCAGACGCTGCAGTCTCTGCCGGTTCGTTGCCCATTTCTCACCAGGTCCCGAGGTCCGTTTCCGTTCCAAATATAGAGAAATGATGCGTTCATCTTATGCTAAGCCCCTGTACTCATTAGATTCTTTTTTCTTTTCCTGTAGTTAGCACTATATATTTAATTTCTTTGTCGATTAAATAGTTCAATTTGTTTACAGGTTTCATACTGGAATGTGCATAAAAAAAGAGTGTGAAAGATTACAACAGTAAATGAAACGTGCTCATGTCTTGAGTGATTTCCCTTTTACATTTACTCAAGAAGTACAGGTTTGATTTTTATTGTTTATTGATTGATTTTATTTAAATTAACTAATTATATTTTAATCAAGTGATGCTCAGGAGCTCATTTGGGAGAAATTTTGTAGATTTTCGGTTAGGTGTGTGAAAAGGGAGAGGTGCATTGTTCATTGTCAGCTTACTGGAATGTGGATGTATGAATGTAGTTGTGAGGGATGGTCTATTCCTTTCGATCATGTGGATGTATGAATGTAGTTGTGAGGGATGGTCTATTCCTTTTGATCAATCAAGGTATTTTTTTCCTAATTTTTCCAATCCGCTGCTATTATTGCTGGAATGGTTTGTACTATGAGCATGTTTGAGTAAGCTTATTGTTTCAATACATGTTTGGATATGTTAAGCTTGGGATTGTTTTGGTCACGCTGCTTATAGATTTCTGTTAGGTTGCTTGAGGGTTGGAATCTCTCGAGTGCATTGTGCCTTTGTAAAGGTATCATTATTTCTAAAACTGACTTTGTTCTGCCGAATACATCCCAGGAACAAGAATTATAACCATAGAGTAATCATGCAGGCCCTTCCTCTCCAGTAACTGAACTAAAAAGTTGGAAGGACTACTATAAATGGAGGTGCATCGCAATTTGTTCTCCTGCTGCTTTACTTCTTCACTTGGTATGTTATTTTTTAACGTGTGAGAATCCATAAAAAGTAGTCTTTGTGTAACCTTCAATTTTGTCATATATTCAGCTATGCATACACATACTCTATTTTACATTTTGTTGACTTAAATTCATGAATAAGGAGCTCTCTAAAGCTTCTGAGAAAATGATCAACTTTCGATACTTATCAAGCTGTGGTAAAAATATATTTTCCTGTGAATTTTGCATGTATATTTTGGTAAAGATGATTGCAGGCTGTAAGTACTCTTTTGTTATTTGTTGTTCCAGCCACTCACAATACACTGGGCTATTCGGCTTGCAACTCTTAAAAGCTTGATTATTGCGATCAGCAATGAACTGCGCATGCATTACCTGGGTATCTTGTGTTCGTCACATTTATGGATTGTTGTCTTCTAGGAGTAGTTCTGTTCCAAAATTTAGTTTGTTCCTGGCCAATCTTATTCCACAAATTCAGGACATATGCTACTTATGGAATTGTGATAATCTCAGTCCGCAGCCACATGATTCTGTAGCTATGGGTGCGTGTAAATCATGTTGGGTTTGTTCATTTATTGACAGCATTATAGTTTTGTCTAAAAAGAACTTCTAATTTTCGACATGATTATAGAGACTCTGCCTTGATCTTGATGAAATCACTTTAAAAATGAAGAGGCACAAATATCTTGACTTGAACTGGAGTTGGCAATCTGATGTGCCTAGTGAACTTCTTTATATCTTTTATTTAAATTTGTGATACTTATAACAAAAGTACTTCGGGCAAAAGTGGAAATTACCAAATCATTTCTAGTTAACATGCAAATAAAACTTGCATCTGAAATGTATTCAACTTATAAGGCCGATAGAGAATCATGTTAATGATTACATTTTGAGATTGGTATCGGCATTCCACCTCTCTCTCTCTCTCTCTCTCATCCATAGTTAAATGCTCTTTTTCTCCTTGTTGATCCAATTTTCTTATGAAGAAAAACAAGTTCTTCTGGTATTGAGTTGGGCTTCTGTTCATGAGTTGAATTGTTGAAGGCCCAGAGAAAGAGCAACTTTCTGTCTTTGGAGAATTGTATGCACTTTTTCCTGGAATTCAAGTGCTAATAGACCTTGTTGGACCTGCAATTCCACCTCATAGGTCAGTTCCAATGTAGATGCTTATTTAGGAGGTGTGTGATGCACATTATTGAGAAGAAAATGTCATTTTTTGATGTGATGGAAAATATGTGGTTAAAAAATAAGAAATTTTTTTGAATTTGCATGCAATATTATTTTGTTGAAGAATGTGTGGTTGAAAATGAGTATTAAAAGAATGAATTTTGGGAAGAATGTGGATCAAACATGGGCTTAATTTGGTTTAGTGCTTGTTTATATTGTATTATGTCCTTATAAATTTAAAGTTGAAATCAAACTTTAATTTTAACCCCACATTTTATTGGACCCACAAGTTCTAGTACCCACTCATCCACCACTCATTTCTATCAATTCATAATTTTTCCCTAGAATTCATTTTATCAGTTTACTTGTTTGATGTTTTAGCCAAACAGAATCATGAATCCATAGATTATTTTTTTTTTATTTTTTCATTTACCTTGGGAATCACATTTTACTTAATTCAACCATCACTTCTTTTCATGTTTTCTTATGTCTCAACCAATGTTACCTTAAATCACTGGCAAATTCAATTTGGTATGTTATTTTTCAATATTTAATACACTGTGCTTAAATTTGGTGTTAGGGATGATTCTTTTCCATTCCTTTCCACCCTTCCACTTTTGGAGGAAAAAAATGTTGAAATGAAAAGTGAATATAAAAGAAAACGTCGTACATGAAGATTTGTAGCAATTGTCTCAGCTTTTACTTTATATTATGAATAATATAAATTATAAAAGTTCTCCAGGATTTGGAAAATCAAATAAACATCTAAAAAACCTGTTTTTCTTGTTAATTCCCTGTCTGTTGGCGTTGGCTATTTCTTATTGATAGTTTTATCGGTTACACGTTATGAGAATTTCACATGACCAGGGATGATGAGAAAATCAATGTTTAGAACTATGCTAAATGTAGCCAAATAGATTGTCAGTGCAACGATTCCGTTGTGAATTTTAGCCAAAATGTACTCGAGGGTGACTCATCTGCTGTCATATTACAGCTTCATGCAGGTTTTTATCATGATCGTTACAGAGATATAGACAAGGTTGTTTTCTCATCCAGATGCACAGAGCTCGTAGTTTTGGTGTACTTCTGACGAGGTATATTTCAATCGCAGGATTTTCCGCCCAATCTAATTATAGCTTCAAATGCTGGTATCGCTGCCTATACAAGCTGATTACCAACAATTGTGAGTTTACAAATCTTACCCCCATCTTCCTCTCTTTCCTCTTCCCTAATCCCTACTTTTGAGAGCACTAATCCGAAAAGCAATAATAAAACAAACAGAGCACACACTGGTTCATCTTGAATGTGAGAACTACGCCCACCACAGCTGCATATTTTCACTACAATGGAGAAAATGAATACACATTTCTTCACACGTCTCTTGCGCAATAAGAAACCCCCCAACAAATTCTTTACACAGCAGAAATATTAGGGCGTCCTAATTAGGCTCCACACAGTCTAGCGTTTTCTCTTTTTCTCCTTTTTTTTCGTGGGGAGGGAGCTTCTGCTTATGGATCATATTACAAAAAACTAGATGGTGTTGTTCTTTCCATTCTATTTTTCACTTAAGGAGCTAATAAAGGCGATCAAAGTTCATGCAGTTTTTTTCTGATTACTGTGAAGAAGCTTCTCATCTGGCAACTTGTTCCATAAGCCCAGCAACAGGATGTGCTCCTACAATTCCAGTATGTTCCATTTCTTCTTTACGCTGTGTAATCAGTAGTCTTTTAACATGAAATATATAAATTTGAAATATCTCGGTCTCTTATGCAGATTCAGCTAAATCCATTCAGGCAGCCTCTGACTGTGGAAGAAAGTGTGTTGCTTATCCCTTGCTATTCGTACTGCTTTGTCTTCGGAATGTAAAAAAAACAAAAAAAACAAAAAGATCATGCCCTTTTGCGATGAGGTGTTTAAATGAAGATCGTATCACACTTGAGAGATACGAGTAGGTGAACCCTATATGCCTGTATTTACAGGAAAAAAAATCCACTCTGATTAATAGGGTTCATCTGATATTTTTATTTGTTGTTGCGTTAAGTCTAGCAAGCAAAACGTTAGTCTCCTAAGTCTTTGGCCCTTTAAGAGAGTTTTGATATACATAAAATGTGAAGGATTGCTTCTATGTGGATTGGAGTTATGCATGTTGAAATTTCATTTTTGTTTTATTGATTAGGATATGCAGGATAAGTTGGTCCAAGTTATACATTAACAATATGATAACATTCACACATAATTATTTATGCTAGTTCGTTCTAATGAAACTTTTCAAATAGGAATACATGCAAAAATATAGAGTATGACTTTTGAACTACCCATTGCTGTTACTTTTATATTTTAATGGTAGAGAAGAATATTCTTTATTCAATTTTTTTGTTTAAATAGTTCGAAAGTTAGTTTTGTCAACTTGTAGCATAGTTGTCGTACTTTTTAAACTAAACTCAACCAGAGCAAGCAAATACTCTAGGCACTTGACAATCTCGACAAGATTGGCGAAGTAAACTATACTTGAAGTTGAAGTTAACTTGGACTTTATTGCTGAGTAGACTAAAGATAATTATTATTTATATGTTCACTTTCAACTCAATTGAAAAATCAGTATTTGTCCTCCTCTTTCACAATCAAAACATCCATCAAAGTAGATCCCTGAAACCAAGTGGAATATTTCCTAGAAATACAGTAATAAATGCAAGAAAATTCTACCCTCCATAACTCATCAATCAACCTTTTTTTCCTGATTCATTCCATCTATATGAAGTAAACAAATATATTAGAATTTTATGTTTTACAGGATGCTGCGGTTTTTGAGACTGACATTTGTTTTGGGTTCGGGTTTGGGGGTGCACTTAAGGTGCCATTCAGAGTGAAGGATCCTTGACGACCAATAATGGCTTGACTGAGTGGAAAGGCACTTTCTTTTTTAATAATGAGGCGAAGATCAAGTTCGCTGGAGCCTGCAATCGCAGCATTCTGAGCAGTGTTATCTCTCTGTGATCTCAATTTTGTGCTAGGTGTGTACATGCATGTCTGAGTGTGATGGACTCATGGACATGGTAATGTGTTTATAAATTGAAATTGATTAATTTTATTGAGTTTTTGAAGGCTTTTGTTTAAATGTTGTGAGGATTAGGAGCTATATATGGTACTTGAGTTCTAATTTTAGTACATAAATATCATGTTTGTACAAAGTTAAGAGAAAGAAGGGAAAACTGGAATAGCAAAATATTTGAAAAATGAACCTTTTACACCCTTTTTGTATTTCATGATGAAACTTTGTTTTGTAAATATGTAATTGAGTTTTAGTGGGTGTGGGAGATGGTTTTGTGTGGGTGTTGGGGTTGATTAATTTAATTTTATAATATTTAAAAGTTTAAATTATCACCTGATTTTTGAACAAAAAACTTCCAAATCTGATTTTTGAATTTGGAATTTAAAAAACCATGTCTAGGTGTAATTTCCACAATAGGCTATTGCTCTTATCATGTATCTACATACTGACAAAAGTCTTTGACACTGCTGAAGATAGGGATGCCTACATGCTCAAGATTTTTGAGAACAGAAAGACACCTAGCGAATGGATGTAGCAACGGGGAATATCAGCTTTCATTCTGCCAGATTTTAGGTGAGTATCAAATGGTATTGCCATATTATGACACTTTAGAGCCATATATCAAAAGCATTACTCTCTGTTTGTAGGTCTATACGTTTAGTAGCACCAATAAATGATTTAATGTATTGAAAAGCTAATAAAGAAGATAAATTTAAGGATATCTTTGATCATTCAACAAAATATTTCTAAAGAAATTAATTACTCTATATGCACATGTGACAACTTTATTATTTTTGCACGTACAAAACAATTCCTCAAATGAATGTAGTTACAATCCCTATCAAATACAGATAATGCAGCACTTCAATAAAAAAAATGCAAAATAAAATATGAGATGAGTTCATACACTCGTGTTATTGTTTTTACTGGTGCGTTTGTGTTTTCTTGTGGTATTTATCTTTGATCCAATGAAAACCAGTGGTGGCTCCGGCCTTAACTTTCCTCATTCCAGTGGTGGCCACTGCCTTAGTTTTGTTGATCTTGTGGCCGAACTTGGTGGAGATTTTGGAAGATCCACCGGTATTTGTATTGTTGTTGTAACTGTAGTCTTTCTGCAGTGGCTCTGGATCCCATTGATCAGCCCATGTGGTCTCATATGAACTATTGTAGTTAGATGCCATTGTTATTTGTTAAACTGCAGATATAAAGAGAAAATACCCAAATATAAGGAGGGAGGGAGACTTCTTTTCAGGGTATTCTATTTTGGAGAGGTTGCAGAATAGGGTAGTATTTTTATATGGTGTAATTTAAGCACATGTTCCATGAACAAGTATGGTTCCCGGAAATTAATCTATTTTGAATGGCATACTTATT
>CAIGRL010031414.1:0-11320 GCA_903798325.1 Fraxinus xanthoxyloides
GAGGACAAATAGATGGAAACTATCCATTTTTTCGTTAGTTGATCAAAAAATAACTCTGACCTCATTTTAATCAATTTTAAAAAGGGTAAAATAGTAACTTTAAATTTGCCAATAAAATAATTAAAATAACTGATTAAAAATGATGTAGTACATAATCATGATTACTAGTTTTCTACTATAATTGTGATTTATCTTTTCTAGTTTCCTTTTCTAGTTCTAATAAGTTTTATTTTTTTATCCTTATTTCTTGTTTAGAATACGATTTCTTTTCTTTATTGATTAGAATATGATTTCTAATTAGTTTATGATTTTATTACTTCTCTTATTTTAGTTTCCTATTATAAGTAGAAGTAGGAAATAATTTTGCCTGTAAATATAAATGCATTGTATACTTTTTTGATAACATCAATTATTATTCAATAACATTCAAACAAGTTATTCTAATATTGTTCTTAATTACTACATAATTCTTATTACAAGAATTTCTCCGTACCAAAATTGGTATCAGGGCAAGGAAATTACCTTAATTCGATGGCCAATAGGTACTGGTGGCAGTCGAACCTTCGACGACGAATGGAGGTTCGACAAACTCGAAAACCGAATTGAGGGGATCAATGAAACCCTTTATAACATCACTTAAATGGTGACTGTGTTGAGTTTTGAAAGGAATCGTGAGCCCATGGAGAAAAAAGCTAACAAGAATTTGCAGATTTTAATTGCTAGAATGTCAGTTGCTTCAACAAGCTTAAAACACAACAATAGGTGGCTAGAGAATTTCCTCGAGTCCAAAATAAATTTGAACACACACAAATTATCAAGGATTCTACAAAAGTCTATAGAGAAAATATAAAAAAGTCATATTTGAAGTACAACAAAGTTTTTAGAACACGATGCACCATCAACAACAAAGTATATAAAATGAAAATAAATCATAAGAGTAGTGAGAACTTGGTGCCAAAAGCATTAGTGAAAGGTTTAAATGTGAAGACTGAAAAATACTCATCTTGCTATCAAGTTTCACAAGGACAAGAATTTCAAAATGTGGGGTATGCAAAAATTTACTATCTCATGGAAAGTACTATAAAGATGAGATTATATGTAACGTGGTAGAGATGGATGATTGTGATGTACTTTGGGGATAACCATGGTACTATGATGTAGATGTCACTTACATATGTTGAGATAATATGTATGTGTTTAGGTGGTACGATAAGAAGATTGTTTTGATATCCTGTGACGAGCAATTTGTAAGTACTAGTGTAAATAAAAAGAAAAAGATTTATAAAGCAGATGATGAGGTTAAAAAAAATATTCAAGATAATTAGAATTTTCTCGTCAATGATACTAAAATAGAAAAAGAAAAGCACATGCAAGTTGAAAATCTAAGACTTGTTGATTCCTTGTATGTGAAAATTGCAATTGAAAACTCCAAGATTGAGCCACAGTTCGATGATGAGCACGTTGAAGTTTGGAAGCGTCTAACAAAAGAGAAGGGAATTAAACTTGTCATTCATGAAGGAATTAAGATAGTGCAAAGGACGTCAGTCAGCAGTCCAATTATGATGAATCCTACCAAGCGACATCCTCAGTTGAAGTGACAAGTAATTTACCTGCAACTGATGCTAGAATTGAAAATTTGAAACGAAACCAGATCAATCAAACGCTGCTCCTATTGCTGTCGAGGAGATGGAATCTACTAACTGACCTACAGACAGTAGTGGATCTATCATGACAACATTAGAAAGTGCAGGGCATATTTTAGGATGAGCTCGGGCTGAGCTTGTTCTGAATCCCCTTCGAATTGCATTAGATACCAAGAACATTAGAGTCGTGGAGCTTGCACTGTATTGCCTCCATAAGCTCATTGAGTACAATCACCTTGAGGGTGATCCTGGTCTAGATGGTGCTAAAATGCACAACTATTCACTAATATTTTTAGCAGGGTCTGCTGTTGTGCAGATAATTTATCACTTGACAGCACTACCAAGTATTGAAGTTACTTCTTACTGCTGTAGCATTGACTAAGTTCAGGGTTCATAGTGAATCATTGCTTGGAGTCATCAGGGGTATTATAATATTGCTCTTAATATCAAGATCGATTCTTCTGTGATTAAGGATTGGAACTCTGGATTTCATCTTAATAATACTGTTGAATTGCTCAAGTGTAATCCCAAGAGCCTGAAAGATGCACTTATTAAGCGCATGATGGTGACTCTTGAGAAAGTTATTACTTGGACTCTTAATCTAGAGGCTACTTTGAGTAGCGGTGATACGTTGGCTAAAACTATATATTCTCACATGTTTGATTGGGTTGTGGAAAAAATAAGTACCTCTATTGGACAGGATCCAAACTCAAAGACAATAATAGGAGTTCTTGATATCTACATGTTTGAAAGTTTAAAACACAGCAGCTTTGAGTTGTTTTGTATCAATTTCACCAATAAAAAATAGCAACAAGATTTTAACCAGCATGTTTTTAAGTTGGAACCAGAAGAGCATGAAAAAGAAAAGATAAACTGGAGCTACATAGAATTTGTTGATAATCAAGATGTGCTTGTTCTGATTGAAAAGAAATTTGGTAGAATAATTGCATTTCTCGATAGCAACAATTTTAGGAGTATAATTATAATTTATTTTTTATTTTTATTTTTATTTTTTTGTTTTATTTAAATATGAGGGTATATTGATCATTTTACACTTAAAAACAATGAAAATGACGTTTTCCAGACCTAAACGTTGAAATAAGGGCAAAAATGCAAAAAATGAAACGTTGGGACGTTTTGCACACTCACTATCAAACGTATGGACATTTTGTGCTAATAAGCCTACTAGTATATTCAAGAGATTCCAAACATCATGAGAACCATTTGAGGACAATTTTAGGAACTTTTCGTAAAGAAGAGCTATATGCCAAATTCAAGAATTGCGAATTTTGGCTAGAACGAATAGGATTTTTGGGACATGTTGTGACAACCAAAGGTATAGAGGTAGATACGAGTAAGGTTGAAGCAGCCACTAACTGACAAAGACCTGCGAATGTCGGAGACGTGATGAGCTTCCTAGGCTTGGCTGGATACTACTGACGATTTATAGAAGGTTTCTCTAAGATAGCGGGTCTCTTGACACAACTAAATACAAAGCATATGTATAAATACAAAGAGAATGGAAAAGCGACCAAAATGAAGTTCTTACCGGCTAGTGTATTTCTTACCGAATTGTATATTACCTCCTGGCTAGTTCCTTCCATTCATATATATAATTCTCACTAAAGGTTTTGCGTACAAAATGGACTCCCATACTTTACCTACCAAACTACCTTACACATGAGAGCTTTTTCATGAGACCATGCTAAGTCTATAATTCAAAAAATGCTACCATGTACTTGAAAGCAGGAAATGATGATTACAAAACCAAACTTATGTGATAGCAAAAATGTCATGTTACACTCAATAGAAAGATACACCAAACCCAGCTTATGATGTGTGGTCTAGAAAAGATACTTGTGTCATGAGCTATTTGCTCACATCAATCTCAAAGAATTTGATTGCCTTACTTTATGGTTTACAAACCTCCAAACAGGTATGGGACTCCCTTGAAGCCAAATTTTTGTCCGCCTCTTGTTATAGAATTGCCCTTATAAAGAGTTACTTCAAACTATCACTCAAAACAACAAGTCCCGCTTAGATTACATTGAAGAGGCTAAGCATCAGTTTGACCAACTTGCAGTGATAGGAAAATTTGTCGATGACCAATAGGTGATTAGCCATCTCATCTGTTGCATAAAGACCAACTCCACACCCTTTATCACTTCTTATAACTTTGCATCTAGAGAAAATAGTTCACCTTTGATGATTTCCAGTAGAACTCTTAAGTTTTGAATCCTTGTGGGAAAATCAACAATGTCATGAAGTAGACAACCACTTTGCCTTTGCAGCTACCAAAGGAAGAGCCTCAGCCTACAACAAGAAATCCAAACATCAGGGCCTTCTTCCTAGACCTCATCCAACAATTCCTCAATCACAGGAAACTATTAATCCATACCCACAACCTGGTGTACGACAAGGTCAGCACAATGGTGGATGACCAATTTGCCAAATATGTAAGAAAACAGGTCACTTTGCGTTGGGTTGTTATCAGAGGTTTAACTTTGCCTTTCAGGGTTACCTACCTCTGGCTGACCTTACAGCTATGGCAGTAGAGGAAAATTCATCCTATGACCAGGAGGTTTGGTATGAAAATAGTGGTGCCAATGCTCACATTACCTCCAATCCAGCCAACCTTTCAACTCAAGAGCCCTATGAAAGACAACATACTGTTACTATAGGCTACGACACATTAGTTCTGACTCCCTTCATGTTGCTAATCACTCTTTTAAACTTAATCAAATCCTACATTATCCAGATGCTTCAACTAATCTCCTCTCCATTAGTAAACATTGTTTGGACGATAATTACTATTTTGTGCAAACTAGGGATGACTTTTGTGTAAAGAACAGATAGGGCCACTTGTTGCATCACGACCTCGTTGAGAATGGGATTTACCCACTTTTTGGCCATGACATTCATTCTAATAAACATCATTATTTCTAATAAACATCATTATCTTACCGCTGAAATAAGGAACATAACCACGCTGGAAAAATGGCACCTCAGACAAGGACATCCAGCATCATCTACATTAGAACATTTAAATAATTTAAATTATCTCCCAATAAAAATAGTCGTAGTTGAAGTTCAAATTCTGCTCAACTTTTCCTCTTGGAAGAGCCAAACAATTGCATTTTTCAGATCTACTAAGCAAAGCATTAGGTATCTAGCCTTAGTCCATTTTGAGGTATGGGTTTCTATTGAAGTTGGCCGTGTAAGTGACACTTTTGTTGTCACTTAACAATTATTTTTTTGGTTACCATTTAGTCACATGTTTTGGTTTATGTCTAACTCATGTAATGATGTAAAATTAGGCTTGTTTGGACCTACTACAAGTTAAGGTATTGTTAAGTATTGTTTAGTGGTAGTAGGTAGTATGGTTGTTGGTAGAAAGTACTTTTTGAATTGTATCAAATAATGGCTATATATTTAGCCAAGCACAACTATTGAAAGGGTGAATGAAGTTCTCTATTTTCCTCTCCTCTTGTTTGTTTAATATCCTTCAATTGTATCAGAGCAGAATTTGATCTTAGAAGGGGCTGTAAAGGGCTGAAGAAGTGTACAATCCGGTAAGAAGTGATCAATCCAGTAATCTTTTATAAAAAATGGTAAGTTTGAAAAATGGTAAGAATACGGTAAGCAGTGCATCAACCGGTCTGTCAAAATCGGTAAGAAGCTTTCTATACCGGTAAGAACTTTACCAGCAGCCTTGAGAGAAAACCTTTCATCAAATTAGCAAGAAGATGGCTTCAAGTAGTTACTCAAGACCTTTATCCTCAGTTTTTATAGGTGAGAACTATGATTTTTGGGCTGCAAAGATGAAGGCTTATTTAAAAGCCTATGACCTGTGGAAATTCATAAAATCTGGAGCAGAGCCACCACCTTTTAGAGCAAACCCAACTATTGCTAAGCTGAAGAAACATAGTGAGGAGGTTGCAAAGAAGTTCAAAGCTTTGTCTTGTATCCAATCATCTGTCTCTGATGTAATTTTTACCAGGATTATCACATGTGAAACATCAAAGGAAGCCTGGGACATATTGTAAGAGGAGTTTAGGGAGAATGTAAAGACAAGGCAAATGCAAGTTCTCAATCTTAGAATGGAGTATGAGATACTGAAAATAAAGGAGGTTGAATCTATTAAAGACTACTTGGATAAGTTGATGAAAGTGGTGAACAAAATAAGGATGTTAGGGGATGAACTACTTGATAAGCGTGTGGTAGAAAAGGTTGTTATTAATTTGCTTGAGAAAATTAAGGTAAAATCTCTTCACTTGAAGATTCCTAAGATTTGTCTGTCATTACCTTATTTGAGCTCATAAACGCTTTGCAAGCAACTGAGCAAATGAGGTTATTTAGACAGGAAGAATAGGTTGAAGAAGCCCTATTTTCCAAAAGAAAGTATAAAGCTCAAACAAGTTTTGGTGTAAAGAAGCAAGAAAGGAGAAAGCAGCAAAATTGCATGAAACAATGAAAGGTTATCCACACTGTCATCATGGAAAGAAAATCAACCACTTTCCCAAATGGTGTTGGTATAGCCAGGAGTCCAATGCAGAGCATGTAAACAATTTGGACATGTTAAAAAGGCGTGTAAAAACGAAAAGGAGAAGTAGGATTCAAGCAGGTTCAGGTGGCAGAAATTCATCGACAAGAGGAGCATTTGTTCACAGCAATAAATGAAAAGGCCTGCAGGAGTGATGAAATGTGGCTATTGGACAGTGGATGTACTCACCATATGACCTCCAATTCCAGCATTTTTGTAAAGATAGATGAAGGATATATATCAAAGGTTAAAGTAGGGAATGGAGAGTTTGTAGAGGTGAAGGGAGTTGGTGAAATTTCAGTACAGACCTTGACAGGTACCACGTATATTTTCGAAAGTTTACTATGTTACAAATATTGATCAACACTTGATAAACATTGATCAATTGATTGAAAAAGCTTATACTTTTGTATTCAAAGACAAGAGATGCACTATATTTGACTCAAAAAATAAAGAATTGATGACCATTGGAATGAGAATTAGAAGATTCCCTTTAGAATGAAAAAACTGTAGGTGATCATGCACTTGCAAGCACTGTCATTGAGTCTTCCCTATGGCATAAAAGATTTGGACATGCTAACTACACATCACTTAAACAATTACATGATTTGGAGTTGGTTGAAAACTTGACTGAAATCAGTAAGGATGATGGATGTATATGTGAAATCTGTCAATTAGGAAATCAAACTAGGTTGTCATTTCCTAAAAATCAGTCTAGAAGGGATTCAAACAAGCTGCAACTTATCCATTCTGATGTATGTGGTCCAATGAGAACCCCTACTTTAAATGGTAGTAAGTATTTTATGCTTTTTATTGATGATTTAACAAGGATGTGCTGGGTATATTTTCTGAGACAGAAGTCTGAAGTTACTGGTATATTTCAAAGGTTTAAGTACTTAGTTGAAAATGAGAGCAACTGCAGAATAAAGGCTAAAAAGATCAGACAATGGAACAAAATATTGATGCAGCCAATTTGATAAATTCTGTAAAGATATGGGGATACAACATCAACTAACTATTCCATATTCTCCCCAGCAGAATGGTGTTTATGAAAGAAAGAATAGAACATTTATGGAGATGGCTAGGTGTCCGATGTTGGAAAGAAAGGTGTTTAAAAGTTTTGGGCTGAGCCTGTAAATACTTCAATTTATTTTTAATAGGTTACCTACTAAATCTTTAGACAAAAAAACACCATTTGAGGTCTGGTATGAAATTAAACCAAATGTCTCTCATCTGAATGTTTTTGGAAGCCTTTGTTAGACCTCATATACCCGATGTGAAGGGTGATAAATTAAGCTAAAAGGCTGAGGTTGGAGTGCTAAATGGTTACTGCAGTAATGCCAAAAGCTATAGGGTATTCAATCCTCATAGCAAGAAGATAATCTCCAGTAGGGATATCAAGGTAGATGAAGAAGCTTCATGGAATTGAGAATCACCTACAAACAATCAACCTTAGGTTCCAAATGCTATTCCTCAGGTAGTTAAAACTGATGTCAATGAAGAAGAAGAGGAATTTGATAGTGATTCATATTCAAAAATGAAGTACTGAGGACTAGACCATTATCTTATGTGTATGTCAGATGTAATTCAGCTCAATTAGAGCCTTCAAACTTTGTAAAAGCTGAGAATTCTGAGGAGTGGATGACTATAATTAAGGAGAAGATAAATATGATTGAGAAGAATGAAACTTGGGTGTTAGTTGACAAGCCAAAAGATAAGAATGTGATAGGAGTCAAATAGGTGTACAAAACTAAATTGAACCCTGATGGTTCAATCAACAAGTTGAAAGCCAGGCTGGTTGTGAAGGGTTATGCTCAATAATTTGGCATTGACTTCACATGTACTTTTGCACCAGTAGCAAGATATGAAACAATCAGATTACTATTTTCTATTGCTGCTCAAGGATGATGGAAAATTCATTAGTTGGATGTTAAGTCATCCTTCTTCAATGGTCACTTAAATGAGGAGATATTTGTTGAACAACCTGATGGGTTTCTAGTGGTTGGAGCAGAAGATAAGGTCTATCAATTGAAGTAGGCTTTGTATAGCTTGAAGCGGGCTCCAAGGGCATGGTACAGCAGAATAGATGAGCATTTGAGCTACCTTGGTTTCAGTAAAAGTGTTAATGAGCAAACACTTTATATCAAGCACTTAGAGGACGAAGTGGTTGTTATCTCTTTATATGTTGATGATCTTCTAATAATCAACAGCAATCAAGTTTTAACTGAGCAGGTGAAAGATAAAATAAAGCAGGCGTTTGAGATGACTAATATTGGGAAAATGCAGAACTTTCTCAGCATGGAAATAAATCAGTCTCAATAAGGGATTTTTGTTTGTCAAAGGAGATATGCTAAGGAGATGCTAAAAAAATTTAGCATGAAAAACTGCAAACCAGTGACCACTCATTTGGTGCAAAACTTATAGTTAATGAACGATGATGGAGGCAGAAAGACACATGAAAAGATTTATAGATGTTTGGTGGATAGTCTTTGGATTTACCATCACAATACCAAACATTACCTTTGCTGCAAATCTACTTTCTAGATTCAGACAAGAACCAAGTAAAGTGCATTTCCAAGCTACAGAGAGAGTTCTTAGGTATATCAAAGGAAATATAGAAATGGGAATTTGGTATAAGATGTCAAGGAATCTGAAATTGGTTGACTATACTGATAGTGATTGGGCTAGTTCCTATGATGACATGAAAAGCACTTCTGGTTATGTTTTTTATTTGGGTTCAAGAATTATCTGTTGGAATTCAATGAAGCAAAAAACGGTTACTCAATCAACTGCTGAGGTACAGTATATTGCAGCTTCAGAGCAACTTACCAAGCCATCTCATTGAGGAAAGTTTTGGAGGATCTTAATTACAAACAAACTGATCCAACTGTGATTTATTGTGATAATTAGTCAGCTGTTGCTATGGTTAAAAAATCTGGTGTTTCAGGTAGAACAAAACATGCAATTAGGCGAGCACAAGAACATTTTGAAATGAAGTTGGTGCATTGTTGTTCTATTGATCAATATGCTGACATTTTGACATAAGGCATTACCAAAGGAAAGATTTGAAACACAAAGAAAGTATCTTTGTATTTCCAATAAAAGTGTCAATGAGGAGTGTTGAAGTCGGCCGTATACGTAACACTTTTGTTGTCACCTAACAATTGCTTTTTGGTTACCATTTAGTCACATGTTTTGGTTTATGTCTAACTCATGTAATGATGTAAAGTTAGGCTAATTTGGACCTACTACAAGTTAAGGTATTGTCAAGTATTGTTTAGTGGTAGTAGGTAGTATGGTTGTTGGGAGAAAGTACATTTTGAATTTGATCAAATCATGGCTATATATTCAGCCGAGCAAAACTATTGAAAGGGTGAATGAAATTCTCTATTTCTCTATTTTCCTCTCCTCTTGTTTGTTTAATATCCTTCAGTTTCTCTAGTAACTTCGGTTGGTGGCAGTAGATTTTATGTGTTAGTTGTCGATGATTTTTCTAGGTTTACATGGTTGTATCCCATGAGATTTAAATCTGATGAATTTTCAACTTTTATGAAATTCAAGATTCTAGTGGAAAAAATTTTCTTTTGCAAAATTCAACAATTTCAAACAGATAACAGCGGAGAATATTTATCTAATGAGTCCAAGGAATTCTTGTCCAAACATTGAATTTTTCATAGACTAGCCTGTCCTCATACTTCACAACAAAATGGAATTGCCGAAAGAAAACGTTGACATGTAACAGAAATGGGTTTAACATTGTTAGCATCTGCTCACCTACCAAACACTTATTGGACTGATGCCTTTTTAACATCAATATACTTAATTAATAGGCATCCTACATTAGTTTTCAACAATCTGACACCATATTACATGCTGCGCTTGTTTTCCTCTTTTAAGGCCTTATGAACCACATAAACTATGTTTCACAGCAAACAATGTATGTTTATAGGTTATGCTAGTCAACATAGAGGGTGGGTATAGATGTTTGGATTTGAAAACAGGCCATGTATCAATCTCAAGACGTCATTTTTAATGAACAAAACTTTCCAGCTTTGGATAAAGATACATTCTCACACAATTCCTTGAGTGACATGACTCCTGGTAAGTCCACTTCTATCAAACTTCCTCTGCTATCACCGCAGTTACTCTTGTCTGATCAATTTCATGCAGGGGAGACCTCTACTGAATCTCAACAACCCCTTGAACAAACTGATTCAGAAAGAGCCCAACATGAGTTAGATATATCATCCAACCATCCATCCACAAATCAAGAAAATAATGTGTCCCATACTGACCATCATCTCACAGAACATCACTCTTTGTCTACTCCAGAATACTTTACTCAAGAACAACCCACTAGTGACCAATCACATTCCCAACTTGACTCCGACCCCCCAACCAATCCAAGAGTGTCAAATAATGACACGGTCCAAAACTGGCCATTCTAAACCTAAAATTTTCTCTAATTACAAAAAAAAATTATTCCAGACGTTACCCTTTGCAACCCCTCTCCAGTGTCTATCATGAAACTGAGCCATCATGTTTTACACAATCAGTCCTTAGTCCAGATTAGAGAGCAACCATGGGTAGCGAGTTTGATTCATTGATGGCGAATGGGACTTGGTCTTCTTGTCCTAACCCAAACAATTAAAAGGTGGTGAGAAACAAAAGGGTCTACAAGATCAGAAAACCTGATGGTAGCATTGGGAGGAGCTGGAATTGAATCACACAATACTTTTTCTCATGTAGTTAACCATCCACCATAAGATTGGTATTGGCTTTAGCAGTTATTTTCCATTGGAACATTAAACAACTTGATGTCTCTTATGCTATTTGACATGGTGTTTTAGATGAGGAAGTGTTCATGGAGCAAGCTAGAGGATTTATTGANCCATGGGTAGCGAGTTTGATTCATTGATGGCAAATGGGACTTGGTCTTTTTGTCCTAATCCAAACAATTAAAAGGTGGTGAGAAACAAAAGGGTCTACAAGATCAGAAAACCTGATGGTAGCATTGGGAGGTACAAAGCGAGACTTGTGGCTAAAGGATTTGATCCAAGAGCTGGAATTGACTCCCACAATACTTTTTCTCCTGTAGTTAACCATCCATCATAAGATTGGTATTGGCTTTAGC
>CAIGRL010031446.1:0-13179 GCA_903798325.1 Fraxinus xanthoxyloides
TTTTTATGTTGTTTTTTTTTTTTTTTTTTTGCCGTTTTTGGTAATTAACTCATGAAAAGTTGCTTTGTAAGTTTTCTTAAAAATGAATACATATTCAATATTGCCATACATGTAATTTACTCGCTTTACTTATTTAGACAATCTCTAACCACCCAACTGGAGCCCAGGACTTAATCGGGCAAAACACGACATTCAACGAAAGACTACTGTCCTCCCACTGGTGACCCCACGCCACGAGTGGGGCGGTTGGGGGAATATATTTCATGATGTTAGTTTGCTTAATTGATATAATTAGTAACACTAATAATTCCAATTCGCCAAGCAACGATAATAGCCTATAACAAAACACAATGCTTAAAAGTGAGATATAATTACTTATTTCGAAAAACAATAAACTTAAAAGTTAAGTTCAAGTCCAGGAGAATAATATGATGTGATGAACAGAGCCTAGGTACCGCACCAATGTTGCTAGACCTATCTACGAAAGTTGAATTATGGTCAAAATAAAAATGCGCAAAATCCAAAATATAAATAAATATGAACGCGTTAAGCGTTCATTGGGCATATTTACTAGATACTTGTATTGTTATTACTGAAATAATTTATAAATCATTAATACACATTGTACCAGGAAAAAAAAAAAGTTTTACACAATAACTTTCACCTGTCTTGGCATCTCCGTCAACCTTTGAATGTTTTTTTTTTTTTTCCCGTTTTTGGTAATTAACTCATGAAAAGTTGCTTTGTAAGTTTTCTTAAAAATGAATACATATTCAATATTGCCATACATGTAATTTACACGCTTTACTTATCTAGACTAGACAATCTCTAACCACCCAAATGGAGCCCAGGACTTAATCGGGCAAAACACGACATTCAACGAAAGACTACTGTCCTCCCACTGGTGACCCCACGCCGCCACGAGTGGGGCGGTTGGGAATATATTTCATTATGTTAGTTTGCTTAACTGATATAATTAGTAACACTAATAATTCCAATTCGCCAAGCAACGATAATAGCTTATAACAAAACACAGTGCTTAAAAGTGAGATATAATTACTTATTTCGAAAAAGTTAAGTTCGAGTCCAGGAGAACAATATGATGTGATGAACAGAGCCTTTATATCAATACCGCTTCTTATCCTTTATTTCAATGATCAATGACCATGTAACGACAAGAGGAGATCTCGTCCTAAAGGAATACTAGCTAACAACTTTGTTTGCGTGTTGCTCCGTTGTTGTAAATCAATCCGCTTTTAAATTGAAATAATATGTTGAGTTGCGTGAAACTATAATATATCGGTCCTCACAAATTATGCTTTTATCGCAAAGCAATAGCCAAAACTTGGCCTTTTTGACATGACTGGAAAAATTGACTAAAATTTAAACAAAAACTAACGATTAATTTTAATCACATATTTCATAAGATTCAGAGCTTTTGTCAAATTTTTAACTACAAATTTCATTATTTTTTATTAAAATCAACTAAAAATCTGATTTTTAACTATACCAAATAAGGGCTTAAATTTATTGTATGGCACTAGCGGAGAAACTTTTAAATCTATAATACATTAAATATTACATTAAGTGAGAATCATTTATTGTATGATTTTAACATACTACAATTCAATTATTTCAACAATGCCCCACTTTTCGTTTTTTAGTATGTAATAAATAATACAAAATCTTTGTTATGTATAAATTTTGTGTTGTTGATTCTCAATTAATTAACATTCGTATTAATCTTAACTCAATAAATCTTGACTTGATGAATCTTGAATTTATTTCTATTTATATATCTAGAAATTTTAATGTGTGTTTAAATTTATGTATTGTGAATTAATTCTTATTATCAAATGTAGTATAAAAATGTTGCTCATTTGTTGTATTTAATCATCACAAAAATTTGAATCATAAAAGTTTAGTTTTTAGAGTACAATTTTCTTTTCTTAAATCCTAAATTTTATTTTCTTTAGTTCGTTTGAGACTTATCAAATTCTCTAAACAGATTGATATCAAATATTATTTTTACAGTACTTATAAAGTATTTCGAAATAAAATACGATGCACGTTTAACCTTGCCTAATATAACCAAATATGCTTTCTATTAGAATACTTTCATACTATTTTGGAAGAATTAATTATTAATTTCTAGAGCACACAAAAGGGTACGAGTTCAATTATTTCAGCGACATGTTCATTAAAATTTTGAGAGAGACACCTTGGACATAGAGTAAATTTAATTTCTACTAAAAAAAAACAAATCATCACATTTGTCAATCAACAACGTCGATATTTCTACATGAAATTAAGAATATTACAAAATATTTGGATTAGTTAACTATCTCAAATGACATTACTCGTTCAAGTCTTGCCAATACTGTAACGCCCCAAATTCTCGGAACTCGAAGCATTAAAAAAAATATGACATTTGTTTGACCTCTTTAATGCTAACCAAAATAAATCGTAAATAAGAAAAATTTTGGAGTTTGAAACATCTAAAAATTATAATGGAAGATATATGTCCATATAGACTTTAGAAAATTATGGTATAATTTGATTTTTGAAAAAAAAAATCTCGAGAAAATTCACCAACTATCGATTACGTAGCAGCGGAAAGAAAAATATGTTTGGCCTAACAAACGTCGACTAAAAATTGTGAAATTTTTAACGGAGACTATTACATTCATATGCATACTTCATGACTTGGGATTTCGATGATAATGTTTGAAACATGAAAATATTGTTTGACTATGCTGGACAAAAAACTCGGAACTGACTCGACGCAATATACCAAAATGGACATAACTTTTCTCTAAATGATATTTTAGGGTAATTCCAAAAACTACTGTTAGAAGACTCATAGACCTTTGAAACCCCACTTATTTCACTCTAAAACATGCATTGTAGCCCAAGTTATACCATTTTAAAGTAAGAGAACAGAATTTGAAATTCAATCAAGCGATAAATAAACTTCATGCATAATCTTTCGAAAGTTTCTAAATTATAGTCGACATGCAATATATATAAAACTAGGTGAAACAGAAAGTTAAACATTTTAAAAGTGTTGTCTAAGTATTCATAAAAAGATTACACAAATGAAAAATTTACTAGAAAGTTAAAAGCATTTCAATCGCCAAGCACTTGCCACCATGCCAAACCCTTGCCATGCCTTCATTTAACATGTAATTTTTTGTAGAAGTGAGTATAACAAGTAATACTCAGAGGAAACACTTCAATAAATTGTAAAAAAAAAATATTTTCAGAAATGCAACTTTGGTTATTTGTGTCACCGTCAATTCTGCAAAACGAATCGGTGATCAATCAGTCTGTTTATTCTCTCGAGTTTTAATAACTCCTTTCATGTGTCATAAATCATTTCCTCATCTCTTATTTGAAACACCAATGGGCGCTTCTATTCTCTCATGAGCAACACAATAACACGTTAAATGCAAATTGAAAACAAATCATTTTTAATTCGCTTACAAAAGTGCCCACACACCCTTACCTTAAACACTTGGAGTATGAATATCTTCTTACTCACAATAAAATATAGCGTACTATTTGCTTCTTCTTTAGAAATTTTCAGACTCAACGAGCTTTGAAAGAGAAAGCGTTGCTTAAGAGGTTGTAAGAGATTTTTCTTTTGTTTTTCAATTGCAAAATGATAATGGTGATTGGTAGAAATCCTAAAAGGGATTTAAAACAATGGTTATTGGATATTAACGATATGTGTAAATAGATGTTCATGTTACCTTTTCATTTGAAATGAGAGTTAAAAGTACAATTTCTTTCTCAGATAAATGGCAACAATTTTCTTTTTCTTTTCTTTATTTATAATTAACATATTCATTTGGACGATTATAGCATTAATGGATGATTCAGATGAAAAGTTTAATGGGGAAAATGAAAAGTTAGGCTGAGAATAAATGGAGATGCATTAGTGGAGGAAAATCATGAGTGAGAAAAGTTGTAATGGAATGAAATTAGATTTGTTTAGTACAATATAATCGATTTATCTATTTTTTTATAATTTTAAAGCGCTTAACACGTAAGCAACAATTTAATATAAAATATGTCATCAATACGAAAATTGTCATTTAAAAGAAATATGATACCATTACAAAAAAATTAAAAATAAGTGCGCGAAATTTTATTATCATGACCAAAACTTTAATTCGAACTCTTAGAAAGAGTCGTAGCGACTTAATATAGTTCAAATTATTTTCGACTTCTACAACAAAAATTCTTTTAAAACGAAATATAAGATTTTTATTTTATTTTATTTCCTCCATCGCTACAAATACTTTTACAATAATTTCACGTTTGAAGCATCAGACTAGTATGTGTAGGACTTGCACTAAAGAAATATTGAATTTCATATTAATCGGCACAATTGATTATTCAAATTCAACAAGCAATAAGGAAAACAATATGTTGTACTATAAGTACGTCATAATTTACAGGTTTATTTATCAACAGACAATGTGACGATATTTGCTCAGGTCAAAATATCGTCAACCAAATAATAATAAAAAATTATTCATTTTCTTTTGACATCTCATCAACATGTAATAAAAAAATATAAAATATGATGTACAACAATTATTATTCAAAAAAATAAAAATAAAAATACAAAAAAATGATTGGTTTCAAATGAGTCAACAATTCATAACTTAATTAGAGTACACAATATATAATTGATTTATGCTACATGAATATCAAGATTGACATAATATTACGTGACATTCTATCATTGGATAGTCTAAAATGCAGTCAACATTTTCGTCAAATCATCTACTACCATATGCAATTACATCAAATTTTCTGTCAAATCCTTCTCACAAAATAACTTTATTGTTCCTATAAATAAATAAACTGTTAACTTATATACTACCGGTCGTAATAGATTTTTATGCTTAATGGTTATAATTGCGGATCAATCAAAGATGAAAACATAGATCACAATCAATTTAAAATTGCTACAAGTATTGACTAGTAATCTTATATGCCAATTGTGGTATTGCATTATGATGCATAGTTGTAAATGTCAATAATTAAATTAAGTAATTGACACACAAAAGCAACAATAATTAATGCTTAATATAGTATAGCAAAAAGAACAATTAATGATGCTTAATTAAGAAACGCAGAAAATTTCAATTCCCAAAGCGTTGAATCTAATATTCGCTTTCAGCGCGTGGACACAGGACGGGAAACCTGTACCCATTCCAGGGGCAACCTTCGCTATATCATGTCCCTCCCCATTATTACTTACTTACACCATGTGCGCAATGTGCACCCTACCCCGCAGTCTTTAAATTCACCCCGTTGACACCATTATTTACCATACCCCGTCTTCTATTATTTGATATTATAAATTTTGAAATAATATTTTTTAAAAAAATAAATGATTAAAAAAGAAAAAAAGCCTTTTGATTTATATATAATATTATTTTATTAAAAATGTACTATTGAAAAAGAAAAAAAAATGTTTTATTGAGTAAAACGAGACTGTATGGTCCAACATTTTCAGGAAAAAAATAAAATAAAAAGTAATATAAGTTTAGAGAGAGAGAGAGATTAGAAAAGGACTGTCGGCTTCAACCAGGCAAAGACCATCCATCTCCCATCTTTCTTCATCTCTCTCTCTCTAGAATTCTTCATAAATCCCCAATTTGTTATTGGAATAATTTTATTAGCTGATTTTTTTTTTCTTTTTGAAAATCAAGCTTGGGATTATATTTTGTGCTGGTTTTTTAGTGGAAGAGATGGTTTGGGATAATTTTGGGGGTAAATATGGAAACGGCGTATTTCCCTAGGATTTCGATGCTGTAAATCAAATTCGTGGTGGAGAAACATCTGCTGTTTTGGTATGTGTTAAACTTCCTTTGATAATTTTAGAATTTGATTCGTTCTTGTCCGAATGGTTGTCTCCGCAAAACTATACGTACTTAAAATACTTTATAACGAATATATATGGAGAGATGTCTAAGGAAAACGTTCAATTTCTTAAGGCTTAGGTTCCGGGAGCTATAAATAACGCGTTAAAGCTTTATAGATTTTCTTTATAGCTTGGATCTCTTTAAAGTGCCGGTTATTGCATTTGATCTAAGTCTTCTGGAGTGTAAGCTGTAAACTTTTGACTACGTTTTCTGGTTTAAGCATGAAACTTGAATTAGAGCTGTATCTATAGTTTTTTTTTAATATTTATAAATCGTATGAAAATAGAATTTTTTTTTTTGGTGCATTGAAAAAGAAATTGTGTTTATTTTAATTTTATCTATTTATAATATATTGAAAAATTCCTGGACTCTGGAGAAAAAATATTCAGTAACGTATACAAAACCTCCTGTTTATCTTGTCTGTTTATTTATGGTCTAATGAATGAAGTTTGATGTATTTACTTTTTGGGAAAATTCTTTTTCTGATTGACTAATGTTTAATTATTATTATAATATCATTTAGTCCAGGGATTAGGTTTTAAAGATGTAATCGTTTTTATCTATTGAATTAGTATACAATTTATTTTGGAAGTGGGAAGAAAAATCTGGCTGATTCCACTTCACTGAGAAAGGTATCCAGAATTTAGGTGTATAATGATAAGCTTTGTCTAACGGTGGAAGGGTCACGCGTTTTGGGTGATTAGTGCATAGAGAAATTGTGGATAAGACAAACTTTGCTGCATTTCAGTCCATAAAGGCAAAATCTTAAGGAGCGTTCATGGGCTTTACTAATTTGGGGTATAGAAAGCTATTCAGTTACATTTCTATTTTCCTTAGTGGATATCTGTCAATTGGTGGTGAGTTTATCTGCTGACATCACCCGTTTCCAACAGAACGGAGATTTGCTCATTAATTGAAAGAAATTATCAAATATAGCTTTGGAACTCAGTGGATATTGAATTGGTTTTCTCATGGCACACCTTGCTGCAAATCATTTTGGCGGCGGACCTCCTCCAGGTCTGACTTATTTCTTTTGACATCTTATAGTTATTGTGTAAATGATAAACTTAGGGGATAGTTATTATTCCTAGGTTTTTACTTCAAGCAATAACCTAATTGAGTCTTACTTATTTTGTGGTTGTTACATGTATTCGAATATCTTTTTGCTCGATTTTGCTTAAAGGAGTGTTGCTTCAGAGACATACTGTTCTTTCCATTTGACTGTACCACTTGTCGACTGTGAAGTCTGAGACTCAAATTTATTTTGTTAATATTTTAGTTTGCATGATTTTCACTTAATTTTCTCATGAATATGATGAAGCTGTAAATTTCCTTTTTTAACTTTTCTTTTTAGCGTTTTTGTGGATGATGTGAAGCTGATTACACAATTGTCATTGTTTTGCTACAATCTTTATGCTGTTATAGTAATAGAAGTGCATGTATTTTTGTACAATTACCTAATGTCACATGTCGACTCTCATAAAGCTCAGAAAGGGCTCCACATGCACCTTCTCCCTTTGGCTTCTTCCTCCGAACTTAATTTGATTAGAATTGAGTTTGATTGCGAATATAGGTACAAATGTAGTAAAAAATCTTTCAGAAGGCATATCCAGAAGTGAACTCATTTTATTGATTTTATTGAGAATAAATAGAATGCAGATTACCATGCTGGAGGAAGGGCCAACTCCAAGGACAGCAATGCTAGCTTGCTAACAACTTCGTTGATGCTCAGTACTCCCTACAGTAAACTTAGGAGAAGAAAATCTAACTGACATGTAGATACATCTAAAGAAAGAGGAAACATTATTATCTTCACAAATATTTACACATTTTTTAAAATAAAAAACCTACGCCACTAGACATCATGCATGCAACTAAGGGCCATTAGTGGAGGTTGATATTGGGACTGCTGGGTGCGGTCAAGGTCTAGGCTGTGATACGGCCCTTGACACCAATGCAAGTTAGCTTGTCACCGTAACTTTTACCTCCATGAATGATTTGCAATTAATCTTGTTTATGTCTGTGGCCAGTAGTGGGTTTGCCAGCAAGCATTTTAAATTTTGTTCCCCTTTATTACAGAAAAGAAATGTTGAAAGAACTTTAGTAGTGTTCAAAATGTGGGAACATCTTCTCAAAGGCAGAGATGCTTCGAGTTTAATATGTATACACATAATCCGCGTGATACGAGATAGTGCTATAATAATAAACTATCCACATTTTATAACTTCGCTAACTATATGCAAGTGTACTTTCATTTTTTTACTTTCCTTGTATATTATATTTTTCCTGACCGTGTATTGCCTCTTTATATTACAGGGGTCCCAAATGATGCTTTATATAAAGAACTCTGGCATGCCTGTGCTGGGCCCCTTGTTACGCTTCCACGTGAAGGGGAACGAGTTTATTACTTTCCACAGGGTCACATGGAACAGGTATGGCAATATTTGTCCTCCTTCCTTGTCCCGCTTTATTCTTTAAAATTCTTTTGTTGTTAGATTTGTTTCGTGTGTAAATGACGCATATTGGATTTTGAACGTGTTTGCTTTATTGTTAATGTGGACTTTGTATTCTTCCTCTTGTGTACAGCTAGTTTACCTAATTTTTTTTGTTGTTACATCTGTATGACAACTTTTCGTACTCTTTTGGAATATTTTCTTCATTTCCCTTTTTGTTCTGGTCTTAATGGGGATGTCTTTCTTTTCACGTCCCACTCTTGAAGGAAGTTTCAAACCATGAAATGCTCTGATTTTCAAATTTCTACAGTAGTTCTTGTGTTCCAAATTTACTAATTTATTGATTATGGTTTGTTGTATAGCTTGAAGCATCAACACAACAAGGATTTGACCAGCAGCTTCCTTCGTTCAACTTACCGGATAAAATTCTTTGCAAAGTGATGTATGTTCATCTTCGGGTAAGGAGTCATGAGATTTTTTTTCTCTTTACAAGTGGACTTTGTCTTCCTACTTAAGGAATTTCAGTTTATCTCTTCTGCATTGATTTGTTTGTTGCTGTCCATTTGGGTTGTAGGCTGAACCAGAAACAGACGAGGTATACGCACAGATAACTCTGCTACCTGAACAGGTGAAGTCTGTTAAACTTGATAACTATTTGTTTTCTCTACTAATCTAAATTTTAGGTTCTGTGCAAGATCTGTCATCTTGTAATTTCATTTCATTCCCCTTTTATTTCTTCTTATATTTTTCTCGCACTTGCCTTTTTTTTTTTTAATAATCTTTGGGGCATCAGCAAACTGAGATCACAAGCCCAGATCCCCCTCTGCCAGAACCTCAACGAAGCACTGTTCACTCATTTTGTAAGACTCTCACTGCATCTGATACAAGCACCCATGGTGGGTTCTCTGTTTTACGTAGGCATGCAGATGATTGTTTACCTCCATTGGTAAGATTCTAGTCGACTTTAGAATCTAATGCATCTATTTTCTGCCACTGTATTTCGTAATATTCTCCTTGCTAGGTTTGACTTTTATTTCATATTAGGATATGTCCCAGCAGCCACCATGGCAGGAATTGGTCGCCACTGATCTTCATGGCCATGAATGGCGTTTCCGTCACATTTTCAGAGGTTAGAATCTGACTTGGGAAGAACTGATTGGCAAGCTAAGTACATTAAGTTGCATGGTCACAAACCATGAAGGGAGTAAAGTCTTTTGAGAATCACATCATATAAATGCAACCCAGGATTGTCATCAATGCATAAGTGCATTTGGCAAGTGATACCATTTTTCAATTTACGACTCTAACTGTGTACCTTCTCTTCTGGTTAATACATCCATGCACGTGCACTTGGTTTTTTTGTCTATGATATGAAACTGCCTAGTGCATCATCTAGCAAGTGCGAAGTAATGTAGGATTTTCTCATTATTTCAAAATCATGCTCTCCGCGTGCTCTCTTGTTGAGTGAATGAACCTATGTCAATGATTCTTGGAACTAGCATGTTTCATTAGGAGAGCAACTATCTTTGTGTAATTGGACTCAGGTTTGCTTACATATGTCTGGCTCTCTGTTTAAAGAGGTTGTATCTGCTATCATAAGCCGATCTCCATTTTGCTTGCGCTTTTGTGGAACAGTACAAACTTAAATTTCATTTTTCTTGGATCCTAGTCACTAAACGGAAAGTTTGTCTGCCTTTATTAGGACACCATCTTTCTTTCGTACCGCTTTTGGTTGTTAGCTAACATGGTTTGTGGGTCATTTCCCCCCTCTTCCTGAAGGAGGAGGTTTTGAAATGGCTAATGAATCCTCAAAATCTTCATCTGCTTGCCTACACTTGAAATACTACTACTCTGTATAATTTTGCGCTGGTAGCATATTTCTATTTTCATTTCCATTTCATCTATAGTTCTAGTTTATATGGGATTGTTTTTGTTTTTCAATGAATCCCTTTTTATATGTTTTTGATGCATATTGACTCAACTGTAGGTCAACCAAGGCGCCACTTGTTGACAACTGGATGGAGTGTCTTTGTTAGTGCCAAAAAGTTAGTTGCAGGAGATGCTTTTATTTTCTTAAGGTATGTACATGATCATGACATGTTTCATAATTTTGTGGAGATTGCAGTCTCTTGACTTTTCTCGCGTTGGGGGAATATGGGTATGCTTTTTTATTTTTTTAAAAAAATCGTGGTTCATCAGTGTTGTGGTGTAATTGTACGTGTTTTTACACGGTAATCACATTCTTTTATTTCTCTTTGAACAGAGGAGAAAATGGGGAGCTTCGAGTTGGGGTGCGCAGGCTTATGAGACAACTAAATAATATGCCGTCTTCTGTTATATCAAGTCACAGCATGCATCTAGGTGTTCTTGCTACTGCATCGCATGCTATCTCTACTGGGACCTTCTTTTCAGTTTACTATAAACCAAGGTTGTCTCCTCTTCCAATTCCTTGTCGTGATCTTTTAAAAGAATTCATGCAATATTTAGCTTTGAAAAGTTTGTACATTACAGTGGTCCTAGCAAATTAATATTTCTAATTTGGCTCTGAAGCCTTGGTCAAACCAATTTTCCCTTAATTGGCATTGGTAAGAAGTGGCACAATTTTTTATGTTTCCACATTATGCTTCTCGCAGTAACAATTCCAGCAATTTTTTTTAAAAAAAGGAAAAATTATATGTTGCCCATCTTTAAGGGATATTATTTGTAGGAGCGGTATTAATAGACTTGTAGTCTAAGCCATTTCACAGTTGTTTTGTCCAGTTTTCTCTTATTGACAGTTTAAAAGAAGTTACTTTATCTAACTGCTACCTTTTGTTACCAGGACAAGTCGATCTGAATTCATTGTAAGTGTAAACAAGTATCTTGAAGCTCGAAATCACAAGCTCTCAGTTGGGATGAGGTTTAAGATGAAATTTGAGGGTGAAGAGGTTCCAGAAAGAAGGTATGTCTATTGCTGATGATTTGGGGAACTTTTCTTTGAAAGTAATCAGAAATAATTTTTGTTGGGTTGTTAACTTATTTTGCATCTTTATACAGGTTCAGTGGGACAATCGTTGGCTTTGAGGATAATGCTTCATCTAGGTGGCCTGATTCAGAATGGAGATCTTTGAAGGTGAAAAACTTTATTAACTGGTTTTATTCTGGCATATATACAAGTTTGGGTTGTGTAAGTTCCACGTTCTTTGAAGTTTTGACTCATATGTCCTAAAGTTACAGCACCGGGCGGAAACTTTACATTTTTCATAGCATTTTCTGCAGAGAAGATTTAGATGTTCTATTTGCATATCTTGTGGAAATGAATCTTAAAATAATAATAATAATGATAATAAAAAAACTATTGGGAGGGCTTTTGGATAAAAATCATCACAACTTGCACATTGATTCGTTGTGCTCATGCAGGTTCAATGGGATGAACCTGCCTCGATTTTGCGTCCGGATAGAGTTTCACCATGGGAGATAGAACCACTTGTTGCAACAACTCCACCAAACTCCCAGCCCCCACAAAGGAATAAGCGGGCACGACCCCCTATTTTGCCTTCGTCAGTGCAAGATCTTTCTTCACTTGGTATAACTCTTTCTTGAGTAATATTTATAGGGTATCCTGGTGAACATTTTTCGATAAACAATTCTTTGATTTTCATAGGTACGTGGAAATCGCCAGTTGACTCCACTTCAGCATTCTCCTATTGTGATCCATCACGTGGACTTGACGTCCATCAATCACCTAGATTTGGTTCTGGTACCAGAGTCAGCAATCTGAGTTACAACGAGACCATGCATCCAGTTTCTAGCAATTCAATGTACCAGAGCAATCAAGTACAAACTGCTGCAGATTCATTTACACCAGTTAGTGAAAAGAGACAGGCCAATGGCTGCAGGATTTTTGGGATTGAGCTGCTTGACAGTTCAACAGTTGAAGACACTGCACCAGCAGTTGTGTCTGGAGTTGCGAAAGAGGATTCTCAAATTCCAGCCTTAGGTGCTGAATCTGAAATAAATTCTGAGCCATCAAACCATAATCCATCTGATATTCCTTCAGAAAGTTTTGAGCCTGAAAAGTCATGCCTAAGATCTCCCCACGAACCATTAAGCAGGCAAATTCGAAGCTGCACCAAGGTACTTTGGCCCTAGTTCAAAATGCTTTATTGGATGCAAAAAATTAGAGGCTCCAATGATCTATGAGCTACTTTTTGTTAATCAAAATTTAGTAGTAACATTTTATGAGATATTCATACATCCTATAGACATTTGAACTTTCCAATGCATTTACTTGTCAATCATGCTCACTTGTTAGATGGTATAGAAATTCATAATTTTGGAAGTTTATATTATATTTTTTATGGCTTTGATGCTCGAACTCTTCGAAATAGTTGGAGTACTCTTGTCGGACACGACAAGACATGAGTATGGGATATGTATTGGATCCTCCAGTTTCGACCGGACACTTTGTCGTTTTTGCTTCTTCTTTTTTTTTTTTTTTGTTCTCTTCCTTTTCTTTCTTGTTTCTGCTCTACATAAACCTGGTGTCTCCGCCGAGAGGGTGGAGAAATGCAGAAGAGCTAGGTTTTCCCTTCTTTTTCATTTTTTTTCTTTCCATTTTCTTCTTTTTTTCCTTCTTTCTTTCTCTGTATAGATGGTTTAAGGTTTTGTTTGTATAAAATACAAATGGGTTCCGTATAGTGCTACTTAATTCTTCACTAAGTCCAAATTGCAATCAAGTCCCTCATTTGCTATTTTATATAACATTTAATAATTTCCATAATTGAAAATTAAATCCCAAA
>CAIGRL010031474.1:0-14998 GCA_903798325.1 Fraxinus xanthoxyloides
TTCTTCCTCCCTTTTTTTATTGTGTTGTTTTGAAATTGGGCCCTTTGTTGGGCGGGGCGTCTCTCTCTCTCTCCCCCCTCCCCTCCCCTCCCTTTTTGTCATAAATGACGAAGGGATAAGAAAAACTTTTAACATTAACATACAATCACTCAAAAATGCAGTTGTTAGCATGCATAAGTATAATAAATGTACAATAAACTTTCCCACATACTCAGTTCAAGTTAACATGGAGTAAATTGTACGAGTGACCAATGTGTGTAAAGTGTCAATAATCATTTGTAAACAGAACTTGAAACCTGAATTTTGTGAGAATGATATGCTAAACATTACTGTCAATAAGTATATTCATCTACTTATGAAAAGCAAACCATTAAAAGCTCATTAGAACCTCTAAAGAAAAACTCATTTTGTATGAATATTTTCTTTTCTCTTCCTGACTTTGAACATAATTTATTTCACATCTTACATATCTTAAGCTTATTATTATATTTTACATTTTAAGTGCATGCTCTTCTCTATTGGTGACTAAAATGACCATGTAGTGAGCTTTGAGCCGGTTAATTCAAGTCAATTGATCATAGGTACCAGGTTATGAGAAACCATACGGGCTTAATTACTTGAGTCAAACAGGCTCCGAAAAAACATAAGATATTGAACTTTAATTACCGAGACAAACTTAAGCTTAGGTGTAATAAATATGGTCAATTCATGTTTAAAATCACCTTACTAACATGTGACTGTCATCTCAAATCTCACACACGTGGTAGAGTCTCACTAACAATATCATAATGTGTGCAGTGCAGATGGTACATGAAGACATATTTTCATTTTTCAATCTTCATTTTTTGTTGTTTTTATTTTAAAATATGAATGCACTAAATATAAAAAAAATGTCAAAACACACAAAAATAAATAAATAAAATATGTATAAATTTTCCACGTAGAAAACAAATATGATGTATGCATAAATTAATGTCACGTAATGATAAAGAACTAACATGCGCCAAAAATACCTAATCAGTTAAGTATGCAACTCTTACCTTTAAGAGCATCGCGATCTATTTTAAAAATCTTCAGATCACTTTTCTTCACCCAAACTTACCCAGTGACAGGAATATTTTAGGTTATCTATGTCATTAACTTGGCAATTTACTTACCTGATTAGTAAGGAAGTCAATCTGACCAACATAATCCTAATTCTTATTTCTATTTAAGTTTTGGTTTCTATTTCTGTTCAAGAAATGACGACACATATGTTTTATGTGTCCTAACTCACTATAATGAAAAAAGTAGAGATAAATCTAGGGCCAAAGGTATGTGATCGTTGATAACTATTCCTTGGTTGGCGGGTCATACACTGTCTAGTAGACTTCTACCCTATATATCTTTTATTATTAGGTTCAGAGTTAGGCACATATTTAAGCTAGTCAGTACCGGGGACAAATGTGATCTTGGATGTACTAGCAACATTATGATCATTTTTATTATATTCTAGACCTTTCTTATTACCAACAGACTTACCCATTCCAAGAATATTATCTAACTTTATAGAACCACTAGAAAATGCAAGAAGTTGAGACTTGGAATGCTCTAGGTCGCTCAGAAGATTTTTGAAGAAAACAATAAATAACGAACACCAAAATGATGACAGAGAAATTGCAACTAGGTAAAAACTACGGGACAAAACTAGTTACATCAACTATAGACAATACAGAATGAGTTACAATCAGATGCTATCTAGCCAACTTCACGAGACTTCTGGTTCTATTTCCTGCTAACTCCAAGGTCTGCTCTAAGATCTTCTACAATTGTGTCTTCCCAGTGGAATTTCAAGAACCTGCTCCAAGGTCTTGTGCTCTTCCTACGCTTGTATCCAACCCCTCTCAACCTCCAGCAGCCTCTGAAGTTTAACTAAGAGAATACATTCCTATGACCAATAGGAAGTAGGTGGTGTTTCGAATTCAATGTGGTTGATGTTTTTCCCCAATATGTGGTTGTATAAAATCAATAGTGAATGGATGAAATCAATGTACAAATGAGCTCTTGAATATGTTATAGAGAAAAGGCACAATGAACAACTACCACAGTTTTCGTACATAGGCTTATGTATTTATAAAAGGGTGTAATTAGGTTGAATGGATGAAAAAAATACTTCAAAACAGTAAAATAAGGTTTTCTGAATCTATCTGTCGCTCGAGCGAGAGTACAGCGACAGACGGGCAACATGCTTACTATTTTTGTCGTTCGAACACCGATTGGGCGAGAAGCTAGCGAAAATATGGCGCCATGTTTCTTCTCATTTCATGTTCGAACCCTATACCTCATAACTTAATTTATAGAAATTGCATAGGTCATTGAATTTTATAACACGTTACAAATTAGTCATTTTGTCCACATAATTGCCAAATCTAACTAAGAAAGTACCTTCTTATGATCAATAGGAAGTAGGTGGTGTTTCGATTTAATGGGTTTGATATTTTTCCCAAATAAGTGGTTATATGATTTCAAGAAGAAATGATGAATCAAATGAAAAAATATGTTAATCTTTGAGGCAATGAAAATAATGAAAATCACCTTTCGAATTTTGTTCAATGGCTTGGATAATTATTGGAGAGGATAATTGGATTGAATAGGCCGGAAAAATCTGTTTAAAAACGTAAATTAGGGTATTCTGTATAAATCTGTCGCTCGAGCGAGAAGCTGACGATAAGTAAGCAACTAGTGACAGGCAGTCAATAAGCATTCCGTTTTTATCGCTCGAGCGCAATTGGGCGAGAAGCTAGCGAAAATACGGTGCCATGTGTCTCCTCTTTTTATACTCGAACCCTAGACCTCATAACCCAATTTATACAAATTCCACCCTAGGTCCTTAACTTTTACAACACATTACAAATTAGTCATTTTGTCCATATAATTGCCAATACTAATGAACTACTAACTGCTGGAATGCACAAAAAACCCAATTGCGACTTTCAAGAATTCGTCACCAGTTTAAAACCAAAAGGAACTTAAATACACAAACATGTATTTCAAGATGCCATAAGATCGAAATGAAATGTGTTATGAATTGGAATGCTCTAATACCGGTTTGTTGAGAGAAAATTGAAGATTATAACTATAATATGAAGTAAAGATCACAAGAACACAAGAATAAAATAATCTATAGAGAATGAAGATTTTATTATAATATGGAGAAATAATACAAATATTTTATGTTTATGATTTGTCTAACTTCTTCCTAAACCATAAAGAAGAGCCAACTATAGATAGGGAACAAATAGGGGATGTTCAAACCTTTAGAATTGTAGTTGAAATAGAATGTCAAAAATGGAGTAAAAGAAAAAATCGTGCTAGAGAAGAATAGACAGGGTGGCGCCACAACGCTAGGCCAAAATCTATGCTCACTCTTGGGTCCTTTAGTTCAAAAATCTTGATTTTCTTCATCCCAATGTCATCTTCAAATCAAACACAAATTCTTACTCCCAAAAGGTTTTCAAGTAGAATTTCAATTAGAATTCGTCAAGTAAACTTGAATAACATTCCAAATAGAACTTTTCTTAATGTGCACTTTAATTAGAATTCTCAATTATCTTCAACAAAGAATTCGGGTTACACCCAAATTCTAACAATCTCCATATTGACATGAGTTTCACTACAATGAATAAAATTTCAAAAAATTCTCCACCTGAAAACAAATTTCACTGTAAGAAATAAACTTAAACTCTTCAATGAAAAATACAAACAAACTTCTCCATCGATAAATCCAATTAGAAATATTCTACACCTCTGTTATCCCAATTAGGGGTAAAAGTGATCTAATGACCACTAAACAAGGCTGAAACAAGCACTGTAACAGAATCACAAATCAATGCATCAAAATAAGGATTTTGGCTAGAATCAACACCCTTAACCGCATTCAAACCATCAACCAAATAAGCAAAATTGTACATATGTGGAACCTTATGGCTAAAATGGGTCTAGTTTTAGCAATTGAATACGAGATGACAAGACGAATTTATACATTTCTTCAAACCTCAAATGAGGTGTATTCTGAAAACAAGACCCCAAAATTGTACTCCAACGATACTAGAGTCAACTCTAAATCCACTTGAGTTATTAAAATATGCTGATTATTCGAAGATTTTGTATCACCCTGCACGATATATAAATGAGATTTTCTATGTCCAATCAGCATAACATGGGATCATTTGATAACCTTCGAAACTCCACTTTCAACAGTGTATATGTACCATTTTGAATCAAAAGTATTTGAGAATATGAGATTTTTTTTCAGATCTGGAACGTATCTCACTGCATCAAGTCTTCTAATCGTCCCATCAAACATTTTTATTCTGACCCAACCAATACCAATTATCCGACAAGATGTGTTATTATCCGTTATCACAACACATTTTGAAGCTTTTCATATGTTGAAAACAATTCCCAATTGGGTGACATGAGAAAAGTGCAAGCTATATCCAAAATTCAAACCTTATCAGATTTGGAGTTGTAGCAGGCATAAGTAGAAGCTCTCCATCACTAGTAGGATTTTCTACAATACTTGTTTTTCCTGAAGTTTCTAATTTTTAATTTGTAGTTGACTTTAACTTATTTTGCAACTTATGACAACCATTTATCAAGTGCCCATTTTTCTTGCAATAATTACAAAATTTGAAGTTAGATNTAATTACAAAATTTGAAGTTAGATCTTGACTTGTTCCTTGAACGACCACCATGAACAATGTGATAATCTCCATGATCCCCATATGCTACAAGATGCTTCATCTTCTCCTTTGAGTATAGAGCATCTATACTTTTTTTTATGGTGAGAGTATCATGACTACATAGTATCGTGTCTCTAAAAAACATATATGAGGCGGGCAATGAACACAACAAAATCGATCACAAATCTTCTTCATTATATTTGACATTTATGGTTTCCAAATCATCGAAGATTTCTTTAAAAATAGCTCAACAGATGTACATTCTGACATACGATGAGAACATAGATATTGCAACAGGTGCAATATGCTAACAAGACTTTTCGCCATGCATAATTGCTCCAATTTTAACTATAATGTAGCGGCTGACTTTTCCTTTAAAATGTCCTAAAAATATTATTTGAAAGATGAAGATATATTTAAAATAGGGTCTTTCGATCCCTCTGTTATTTCTCCTCCATAGTCCAAGTTGTGGATACTTGTCAAATCCCAACAATGCGTCATAAAATCCATTTGAGTGAGTACTGCTCGCATCTTTATCTGCAACAAAATGAATCTTGTATTACGATCTAATAGTGAAATATCATACTTCATTGTTGCTATCACAAAAAACTTCGATCTTTTCAAAAATTTCAACATCAAAAGCTATGATGCCAATTATTAAAAACTTGAATGCTCTAATACCAATTTGTTAAGAGAAAATAAGATATGGTAGCCATAATATAAAGTAAAGATCACAATAACACAAGAATAAAATAATTTGTAGAGAATGTAGATTTTATTATAATATGGAAAAAGAATACAAAGATTTTGTATTTATGATTTATTTTACTTTTTCCTAAATTCTAATGAAGAGCCAACTATATATACGGAACAAATATGAAACATCCAAACCCTTAGAGTAGAGTTATAGTTGAAGTAGAATATCAAAAAAGGAGTCCAAAACAAAGTAGAAGAAAAAAAAATCTTGCAAAAGGATAACATACAAGGCAGCGTCGGGGCCAAAATCTGCATGGCGCAACGTGCCAACTCTCTGATCTTTTACTCCAAAAATCTTGATTTTCTTTATCCCAATATCTTATTCAAGTCAAACACAATTCCAATTCTCAATGGTAGAGCTGGACATGGGTCGGTTCAGATCCGAACCGACCCAAAATTTTCGGGGAATTTAATAAATGGAACCATCAGGTCCAAATATAATTATGGAACCGTAATCGGTTCGGTTCCGTACCATAATTAAATTTTTTAACATTTACAACGACATTATATAAATATTATGACTAATGACATTTTCATTCGTAACTTTTGGGAATGGGGATTTAGGTTTTAAGATTATCGAATGAATTAAGTTTATACGGGAGTGAGCGTTCTGTTGCTTACGAAATGAAATTGGAATCGAAAGGGGAAGGGGAAGGATAAGGCAAAAATGTTGGGCAGCTTGAGCTAACAAAAAACAAATTTGGCTAGATTTGGCTGGTTTGTTTAACTAATTTGTTAATTTGTTAAAAAAATTAAAATAATTTAATTAATTCAATATAAAAAATTAAAAATTATTTAGATTTGATTCTTCGGTTCTTGGTCTAGAACCGAGAACTGACCCAAACCCATCGGTTCTCAATTAGGATACCCGTTCGGGTATTTAATTTATGAAGAACGGTTCAGTTCAAGTTCAAGTCGGTCCAGTTCGGGTTCGGTCCGAGAGTTTTGTCCAACCCTACTCAATGGGCTTGCAAGTAGTATTTCAATTAGAATTCGCCAAGTAAACTTGAATTGAATTCAACAATGACATATCAAATAGAATTCTTCTTAATTTAGAACTTTCAATTATGTTCAACAAAAAATTCGAGTCATACCAAAATTCTAACAAAAATGCATCCTAACCATTGCATAGGAATCAATGATGATAACATTCCGGTACGTATGTTGGAACGAGATAATTTATATATTCGACTAATACAAGTTCTGCCAGTAAAAACAAGATGTTCTTGCAAAATCAAAACCTAATGTATTAAAGAAGCCCGATAAAGAAACACAACATAAAGTCCCCTTAATCTCTCGTGTCTGTGGCGTCCTCTTGAGAACTTGATTCATACTCGAGCACCAAAGCCGGCTTACTCTTTCTTGTTCTTCACCACATTAGAGGCCACCAGATCCTCACATTTCATGCAAGCGAATGGCACAGAGAAGAGCAGGACTGTAGCTAAATATAACAGTGTCAAAATATCTCAGAAACTACACGATTTTGATAACAATCACAGGCCAAATATCACTAAGAAAAACTTCTTCACATCCCTTCCTGATGCAATGTAATTCAAAGTAGCAAGTGCACTATTGATCTTGTTCCTCAATGCAGATGTCAACTTCCATACAGGCTCTTCTGGGATAATGATTGCATCGAGAAATTTGGCATCTCTTGACCAGACAAATAATACAGTCAGAGAGAGCATCAAACTATCACAGATAAAGGCACGCACATGGTGCTTTTCGACTATAATCCAGATCGTTGTGGCAAAAACAAGCACTTTGGTTGAGAACTTTTTGTCCCTCCAAAGTAATGCATCTGTCACTTGGCCACCGCCAAAGACTCTGTGGACGATTTTGTTGACTTGGTTGGGGCTTGCGTTGGCCATATCAAAGATTGATTCTGAAATAACAGCATAACACGATCAAGAGAATGAAATAATAGAGGAAAAAGAAATTGAAAGTCTCAGTGGCACTACCGCGGCCTTAATGATGATCTGCCATCAGCCATCTTGAAATTTATAGTTTTAGAGGAAAATATGGATACAGAAATGATTTTAGATTCTCTCTCTGCATGTGTTGTAACAGCTAAATCTTGAATTCTTGAATGTGGCGGTGAGCGTGATGGTGTATTTATAAGAATCTTGAATTCTTAATAAAACATTGTATAATAAAGTGTGTATTTTGTTAATTATTTCTAAAATTTTATTGAAAGGCAAAATTTGAAAATCCATGATTTTAGATTGAGATTTTTAACTAGTGCAACACGAGGATTAGACTAATCAAACTCGTCGTGTTACTGAAATCAATCATTTGTAACATAGGATGCAACAACGTTTATTGCTGAATGGATGGATATAAATGCAACAATCAAGAAGAAATCAAACATCAATGTTTATTGCTGAATTGAGAAAAAAAGGTATTGCTGAGCACCACGAGCAAAGAAAAATATAAAAGCTGAGAGGTCCCATTAGTTATCTCATTGCAACGACCCAAGTAGGGTACAATGCAGTGTAATTGCTGTTGAATGCGGTGCCATGAGCTTCATTTCTTGCTTTCTCAGTAGTGTTCTTGATATATTGCACCAAATTCTGCCCTCCAAGCCTCATCATCGTCATGCTGGAGTGTTGTTGTATCATGGTGCATCATATCAGAGTCTTCCCGGTAGAACTGCCGCAATGCAGCCTCAGGCAATCTGCTTTCTGCTAGGTACTGTTTCATAGTGATCATCTCCATCTTATGCTTTCTCTTTAGTTTCTCGATCTGTTTCTTTAACTTGTCATTTTCTTCAATTGTTGTTGTATTCTTCTCCTGTACAGATGTAAAAAGGATAATCAGGGAACACGTTATGGCACTATGATATCTTAAAGCTGTCAAGGAACTAGCACAGCAGGCTCTGAAATTACAACCCTCACGTGTCTCAGCACGTGTACAAAAAACACCCCCCTTGAAATCCTTTATATATGACACATCCTCATCGGCAAGACGCGTAAATTCCGGATTTTGAAACGAGGACAAAAAGATAACATGATTAAAATTAATTCTTACATCGGCAACTGAAGCTGCTTCCTCTGCTTCTCTCAACCTAACAAGAAGTTCACCTGCAGCATGTACAGCTTCTGCCGTGTCTTTAAGCTGAATTTTAAGACTTTGATTCTCCTTCTTCAGTAAATCCCTTTCCCTCTCTCTTTTTACCCTCAAAGTGGAAAGCTCTGCCGCAAGGGACTTGGCAAAACGAGAGCCATGACCTTTCTCTCCTGCTTTTTTAGCTGCCCTTTTCACCTCTGCTATCCCTTCCATAATTGCTCGATGCTTTCCAACCAAGTCGTCATACTTCTCCTGCAGTTCAGCATAATGTTCAACCATTCTAGCATGCCCAAGAACAGATCTTTTTAGTACATCATCCAATTCCTCTGTGCACTTCTTCTCTAATCTCAATTCCATCTCCAACTTTTCTGCTCTTTGACGGATGGACTCAAGATCAATTCTCAATTCATCAGTCAATGAAATCCACTCGCTCTCCATTTCCATCCACCTTACTCTTTCCTTCTTTAATTCTTCCTCATTATTACCTCGAGCAAATGCGCTGCTTCTCCTCAACTGGATAGATTGCAACAACAAAGAGGATCTAAGCCTGTCAGTTGATTTGTTTGCTGGTGTTTCAGCGCATGACTTCAATTGGCTCCTAAGAATTTGAATTTCCTTGAGAAATGCTTCCCTTTCTTTCACATCAAAAGACTTCTTCATGCAAGAGTCTAAGTCCTCATGGACGTTTTTTATTTCACACTTCTCCTTTATAAACTCTGGCTCGTGATGTGCATCGTTATTCCATTCCAGAAGCTGGGAACAATAACCAAAGATCCATAAGTACATGAACCATAGACATAGATGACTGAGGATTCAGCAAGTACAATTACTAACCTTATCATGACTATTTAGTGAGTGGCATTTCTCGTTTTCATGCTCATAGATTTGTGGTAGTTGGTCCTTCATGTCACTAAGACTAGAAGAGTTGTGACTTCCACCGTTCTGATCATTCTTGCATTTATATTGCTCCAACTGCAGTAGTAAATCCAGGTAAAAAAATTGGGGTATCTTGAAATAAGCATGTCACACAGTTTACAACAGGAAAAGAATCCATTACAAGTTGGTTTAGATGCTCAATTTTAGCTGCTTGTTTCTTACAAATGCTATCAAGCTCCATCTCTCTCTCCAAGGCCAGAGCTAGATCATTCTCCGTATCCTGTTAAAAAGGACAGAAATGAGTTTTAACAATTAAGATATAACCTAGAATTGCATCACAAGCAATTTCTGACAAACCTTGGTTATTTGAGTTGTCAACCCATTTAAACTTACTGACTTATCCGCTGGTATCATCCATGTTTCCAAGCCATCCTCAACATCCTTAGCAGCAGCACGTTTGCATTTCATGCACACAAAGGAAGCAGATGATGCATCAAAAGATTGTCCATCTTCTGGCAAGGTTTGAGCGGAAACATCTGCCTTATTGATTGATGGACACGAATTGAGTGCCAAGTTTTTAAAAGAGAAGGAAACGGATGATCTAGTTGAAGTCGAGTTCTTCTGCTGACAGTCAATTATCTGTAAGCCTCTGTGCAGGCTAGCAGCCAAGGACTCTGTGGTTCCTGGAAACATTCGACTTGACCTTAAAGATGAAATATTCTGATCACATTGTTGGTGTGACTGCTGCAACACATCCAGATTATTGGAAGATTCTATCATATCATTCTGATCGGGAGAAATACTTGACGAGAAAACTGTGCTTCCCCTTTGGGAATTGATTATTTTTGGACTCTCGGATAACAAAGGATCTTCCAGGACTGCGAGCTGATGGCTTCCACTGATTGCCAGGCTCCTCCTTAAAGGAGAATTGATGGCCATTGATTTCTTGGAAAGGTTATCAGGGTCAGACATTGATACAGTATTATATGAATGTAGAAATTCTGTTTGAGTTACTCCTGAATTTATTTCTTCATTTTCACTCTCTTCTGAACAGCTTAAATACTGTTCACACATCAAGTCTGCCTCACTTCCTTCCGCAGAGTATAATTGGGAGCATTCTCCATTCTCAGAACTATTTAAATCATTAATCTGAAGTCCTAGTTCTTTCACATCTTCCTCATTGATGCATATTTCTTCTTTAGAACCATTGTCTATCTGAGGTAAGATCAGTGAGCGGTTCAGGCTCAATCTTAACTGATTCAAGCTTTCACGAGCACTTCGTCCTCTGAAAAGTCCAATGTTGCTCCTAAATGAGTTGCACGAACTGAACTTGGCTCTTGTAAGTTCTTCCTGCATTAAATCAAGGACCCATGAATGAATTAAATTAAATGATATCTCCACTGAAAACGAGTCAGGAACAAGTAAAAAGATAAAGCACCTTCAGCTGCCGAATCTGATCGCTTAAATCATTAACATCATTTTCTGCTATCTCATTAACTATAGGCTCATTAGTCATGAGCTTTGCCCTCTGAGCAAATCTGAGTGTCCTTAAGGTTTCACCATTGCACCTGGATAGAAATAAAACAACAGATAGAGACGATAAGAAAAAAAATGGCCACAGTGACGTATGATCTGCTTCCTAAAGAAACAATGAGAACCTATGCTCATGAAATAAGTGGAAAAGATAGATCCAAAAAGATCATAACCACCAGTATACCAGTATCATTATCTAGTGAAAGAACATGGGTTTCAAGACTATAGAATATCTATTCTTTTATTTGTTTAAGAAAAGTATATAGTTAAATACTTGTTATCCGGAGCAATGGAACAGATAATGGAGAGTTTAGCATTGCCGCCAAATGATTCTCTCAGCAGAGGAGTTAGACAGGAACTTCTAAATGGAATGTCATCAGATTTCCCATTATGACTTTTTTCTGCAACGATATTTACCAAGTGCCTGCATCAATTTCAGAGATATCAGCAAATCTTACCAAATTTGGTTATTTCACATGCAACCGTGAACTATGCAGGATAAGATTTAAGATAATTTTAGCATAAAATATTTGTCAAGGGTCGTTAAGAGTATATTTAAAAACTATCTTCGACTTCAATAGCGTCAATATGCTTGTTATTTGTTCATTCACTACAAAATTCTATTTTTAACACCAAAAATATCTTCCAGAAAGCTTCATACTTGGGGCACTAGTTGCTTTCAGGGTTCAGCATAAACAAGACAGATAATATAGATTTCAATTAATTTTAGTTAACAGGTTTTGGGATGATGTAATATAAGGAAACATTAAGTGCAAAAGGTGAAAGATTTCAATTAATTTTAGTTAACAGGTTTAGGGATAATGTAATATAAGGAAAACGTGAAAGGAAAGGACAGCATCAGAAAGCCATAACTGAAGATAACCATAACCAAAAGAAACATTCGATTGTTCATTACACATACCCAAGTTGTTTCATGGACTTCTTTATGTATTTGCATTCTTTCACGTGCTCTTTAGTCGCACCATCAAGCACATTTCTCTCAAATCCGGCAAGGTCTACCAAGCTGATTCTGCTAGTCTTAGAACTACCAAAGCACTTTGATGTGGACTCCTGAGGCGTTGTATTGCAAGAAAATGAGCCCTTGTTTTTCTCCCATTCTTTCAAAACTCTTTTTTCTACATACTATTTTCAACCACATATTCACGCAATAAAATATTCTTCATGTAAAACCAAAACCTTTCCCTACTTTTTAACCACACATTCTCCAAAAATTCACTATTCAAAACATTTTTTTCCACAAAAATGGCCGCCAAATTTGGGCTGAATGAAGTATTGGTTTCAAAATTTGAACTGGATGTCAAACAAACTGATCATATTAAAAAGAATGAAATTTTCATAATAAAAGGTTACTCGTTCGCGCCTATAAGCTTTCAATACAAGGCCACACTACATTCTAATAGGTTTGTTGCTCTTTGATGAAGGCAAAAAATATATTAATCAAATGTCCACAAAAGTTTTCCTTATAGTATCTTAAAGGCCATGAACTGTAGAATAGAATAAAGTAACTACGAAAGATGTGGATTTTTCATGCGTTAAAAAAAATGGAAGATTTTACCACCACATAAAATTAGATAATTTTTAAAACTACTTGAAACTACAGCCATTTGAAAATATTACCTTGCACCAGGACTCAATTATGCACGTAAATATAATATGGGATCTTGAGCTCTTTGAATTTATACTTGTAGCTCCAACCTTTCTACTTGAAAGTCCCTGCAGCATAAAAGTAACTTAAAGTGATGCTGCAAAGTACCCAAAAGAATTTCTGGAAGCATACATTGAAATGACACATAATACAAACACCAATTTAAACCAATTTAAGTCCAGTAAAAGCAGACTAAAAGTCGTGTTAGATACCTTGATCAAAATTTGGGTGACATCCTCATATCTGGTAACATACTCTTCGGTCAAATTCCCAACATAAAATCCAATTTTTTCATCGTTCTTTATCTGGAACAGTTCAACCATACCAAGTTAACCATAAAATATACATGAAAACTCACTTAAGCACTATCAACAGGAAAACTGCTGACGTTTTTTTCTGTCCGGAAAATCACCTCTAGATTTCTCTGCGTCGGATCAAGCAGATCCCCAATTTTCTCATTGTACACCTGCAGCAATAGATCATCCATAATCAATTGCTCCATGCAGTAATATAAAGGTCAACGTCATTTCATAAAATAAATACACAAATAAAACTGTTACCTCAAGAAAGGAGCACCGGCACTGATAATTTATCTGTTTACCATCAGAATTCTCTTGGTTCTTCATGAATTATACAGACAGACACAATCAATGTCAGATTCACACAAACACTTTTTCTTCTGTAACCAGAGGAAGAACTATAATCTACCTTTTGAATCTCAGAGAATAGACTCCGGAAAATGCGCGGGACAATGCCCTGAAGACCACTGACTGATGGACCATCCTCAACCATTGCACTGGGGGGTCCCCACATTGTGTAAGTCTTTCCACTCCCAGTCTAACAATAATCAACCAAGATTTTTCTTTTTCAAAGTTTACACGATACACAAAAGAAAGCAGCAAAATTAGTTAGCCAAAACTACCTGTCCATAAGCCAATATTGATGTGTTGTAACCTGCTAATGCATCCTTAACTAAACCGGCACCAACTAATCGATACACATCCTCCTAAAATCACGGAACCACAGATTTATAAAATCAAATTAGATCCTTATGTTTTTTATTCAATGAAATGACCTTCAATTCATTAACATGTCCTCTTGAGGATCTTTGCGTTAACAAAAAGGACTGTAGGTTAAAGTATTCATTGCAACAGTATATGCAAAACAATGGAGAATCTCAGAAATAATTCCAAACCTGAGATGATTTTGAGTCTAAAACTGAATCAAATGTGTAGGTTCTATCACCAACTGATACTGAATCCTTAGAAACTTTCCTAACCATTCCATCTCCACTTCCAGGGCCATTAGATGGCCTGATCCTCAATACAACCTACACATACACCCAGAATCATATACAATTGATATTAACACAGCCTAAACAAATAGAAAAAAAGTTAAAATTTAACAATATTCACCATGTGAAAATATGAAACAGATTAGAATTAATTAAATTTGGCATACCAAAATTATCGAAACAACTCCAAGCACAAAATCTATCCCATCCAGTATTTCTAGATTAACAAATATAATATTCAATAACATTAACTACGGAATTTGTAAAATTATAGTAATTTTATAATACCTTGACTGGTGAATCAGGATCTGCGGTTAGTTTTTCCTGGGCAAGAGATGAGGTGAGTTCTTCCGTATAGCTATTGACTTTGGGTTCAGTTTTTGTATTTTTTGGGAATGAAATTGAGGCCGACAAAGGGGGGTCATTAATCTGGATGTTGGGATTCATCGGTGCAACGTTTTCAACGTTCAATTTGGACCTTGAACGGTGGCTTGAATTCATCTTCTGCTTTGATTTGGGAAGTAAGTTCTTGAACGGTGAAACGGAAGCGGAGATGCTTCCCAGGAATCTGTTCTCTGAGACTTCAGATTTAAACTTCATGGTTATCTAATTCGTTACAGAAGTTTGTGAGTGCTAAGAAAATTTTTGCACCAGAGAGAGAGAGAGAGGTTTATTCTGAAAGCTGGGAGAAGAAGAACGTGAAAAGAGTTGTAAAATGTGACCGTTGGGAAATGCCTCTGGAGCGTTTAAACTTTCAAACCTGTATGTAATGACGAAAATGACCTTCCATAATCATTTTGGATCACAAAGTTTTAAGGCTCATTAAGAAGTTGGTCCCGCTATCGATTGATCTATAAAGTGTTCTCAACTGGCCTAGGCAAGATGGTAGAAATAAATGAGAAAAAATCGTAACTACCATACTTTAAAATAATTTTTTTAGAAATATCAAACTTTGAGAATTTTTCAAAATTTGGGTCATAATTTAATATGATTTTCATATAAAATACGGTTTTGCTAGTGGTACATCAAGATGTACATAGGGGTGTACACCCCCCCCACATGGGGTGGGACCCGCTTAAA
>CAIGRL010031481.1:0-11962 GCA_903798325.1 Fraxinus xanthoxyloides
TGATCCATTTAATTCATGTCAACACTCTGGCCCAATTTTTGGGTCTAATATGCTGAAGATTCCAAAATTGGGAAAGTCGTGTTTTTATAAACACGCCTTTATTTATTTGAGCCGTTTTGTTGGATCATCAACACCCGATAAATGGACAATCATTGGATCATCACTATTTGGTCATCTCTTATAAATCTGAATCGTTGACTTGCTGAAGGAAGATGAATGATTTCTTTAACACTAGCGCTCGCTCTCTCTCTCTCTCTCTCTCTCTCGACAGAATACTTGGTGTTCTTCTTTGATTGATTTTTTGCCTGTTTTACGTTCGTTCTAGTGGATTCAAGCAAAATTCTAACGGACGCTCAATGAGGGATTAGGTGTTAGAAGCGGTCGCCAAACCTGCAGGGCCTTGGGCTGAAAAAATCCTTCGTCTTCTTATTTTCTTGCAATTTACTTTGTGTATTGGTTGAATCACAAAATAATCGCTTAATTTGGGACCTATAGTGGTATCAAAGGGAGAAATTTTTCAAAACGTGAAATTCTTTTAAATTTTTCCTTACGATCTATTTTTGTAGACTCGTCTGGTTTTGAAAAATATTAAATCTAATAGATCTATTGTTGTTTTACAGAAAGGGTTCTTTGATTGGAATCTTGTGTCAATCCATGGTATTTCCTGATTATCTCTTACATATTTTGCAATTCTAGTAGCGACTACTTAAACCGCCTTTTGTATTCGTGGTAAAATCTTGTTTTCAAAGTTGGGAATTTAGGGATTTCTGAAAAAACCCCCTTGATTTACCTTTGTCTAGGAATCCTTGAGAGACCCTTAGAATCTAAGGGAATTAGGCTTCGGTCTAAGGAATCCATTAGGGCTTTTCGTTTCTCTTGATATTATATACTTACTTGGTGTACATAGTGACATTCGAGTTTTTGGGTTGATAATCATAAATCTTTATATTTATTCTCATACCGTGTCTATATTTTGTGTATAAACATGCATACCTAAATTTGTTAATTGTTGTTTACTGTGTGTAAACATTCTGATTTTGTACTTCTGTTGGAGTATTTCCTATGATCTGTTTCAATTGAAACTATTTTTTTCTTTCTTACTTGTCCACTTTCTTGAACCCGGTAGTAATACATTTGCACAACATGACCAATAAAAGTGATGTTCAAAATTGTGATGGCATATGAGACTTTAGTGTCTGGAGCCAAAAAATGAAAGCCCCTTTTGATGCAACTAAAATGTGTTAAAGCTATTAATGAATCTTGACCAGAAACCCTATTTGCAAATAGGAAGACTAAGCAAAATTAATTAGCCTGGAGTACTTTGTTCCTTCATCTATCTGATTCTGTAATTAGGAAAATAGGAGAGACTGAAACTGCTATTGAATTATGGGTAGCATTACATAAACAACATGTCACTAATTCTTTACATAATAAATGGTTTTTCTGGAAACAATTTTTCAGCCATAAGTTTGATCCTAGTGCATATTTAGAAGAGAATATGGATAGGTTTAATAGAATCACTCAAGACCTTATTAGTTGTCGGGAAAATATCTCAGATGATCAAAATGCGTCTATTTAATGCCCTTGGTGATAAGTATAAAGATATCTAAAATGCTTTAGAATGTGGTAGAAGTAACCTAACTGTTGAGATTATCCATAATTCTTTAAGGAACAGAGACGTGGAACTTAAATCTGAACATAAGGAAGTTCTTCATGTAGAGAAATCCTTATCCAATCCTAAAATCTCTACTAAAGGCTTGAGTAGTTTTAGTCAAACTAATTACAACAAAGATAAAAACTTCTCTAAGAAGAAATAGGGGAATAATAAAGGGAATGATAAGAAAATGTATAAAGGAAAGGCTAAGAACAAGTGTTACTACTGTGGCAAAATTGGACGCCTGATAAAAGATTGCTTTAAGAAAGCTAATGACTTAGGAATTGGATCCAATCATGATAATGGGACTTCAGCCATTGCTGCTTCCTGTAAAGAAGCAAATTCTGATATTGGGGTAGGTTATGTCTCCTCATTAGAGAGGCCTGGTCAAAGTTGGGTTCTTGATTCAAACCTTTCACATGAATCTCAACATCTGTTGGATTTCTAATTTCTCCGATCTTAGTGATGGTTTTGTAAAATTGGGGAACAATGAGTCTTGTCAAGTAAAAGGAATTGGTAACATTGTTCTAAAATTGAAAAATGGTGAAGTGCTAAGGCTGAATCATATTAGGTATGTTCCAGCACTTAAAATGAATCACATCTCTTTAGGGGTTTTAGATGATGAACAATATCAAATTGAGATTAATAATGTTTTTACAAATATAATCAGAAATCAGAAACTTATTGTGAGTTCACCAAAAATTAATAGAATCTATACCATAAACCCTGAATCTATTTTTCAAAATACTGCTTTAAACTTAGTGACACAAACTGATAAATCTGAATTATGGCATAAAAGATTATGTCATCTTAGTGAAAATGGTTTAAAACTTCTTTCAAAGGCTGATGTCTTTGGAATGGACAATGTTCAAAAGTTAACCTTTTATGAACATTGTGTTATGAGAAATCAGAATAGAATGCCCTTTAAGACATGCATACATAAGTCACAAAACATACTTGAATACAAACATAGTGACATGTGTGGGCTTGCTCCGATACCTACAGCATCTAGCGATATGTATTATCTCCTTACCATTGATGATTACTCTAGGAAGGTCTAGACTTTCTTATTAAAATCTAAGTCTGATACTTTCTTGGCCTTTAAGGACTGGAAAAGTTTGATAGAAAATTAGATAGGTAAGAAGATGATCAAAATACTGAGAACTGACAATGGTTTATAATTCTGTAATGCTGAATTTGATCAGTATTACAGTAATCAATGCATCTTTAGACACAGAGCCGTGACTTATACCCCTCAACAAAATGGTATTGCTGAAAGAATGAACACAACAATCCTTGTAAGAACTAGATGTATGCTGATTAGTTCAGATCTGCCAAAATCTTTTGGGGAGAGGCAATAAAGACTGCCTGCTATTTGATAGACAGATGTCCCTCTAGTTCCTTAAATAATAAAGTAACTGAACAAGTTCGGTCAGAATTTGTTCCTGATTATACTTATCTAAAAACCTTTGGGTGTGCAGCTCATGCTCACCAAACTGATTCAAAACTTGATCTCAGATCTCTGAAATGTGTTTTCTTAGGTTAATGGATATAGACTTTGGATAAAAGAAGTTAGAGGATTTAAGGTGATAATAAGCAGATCAGTAGTTTTTAATGAAGTGTTTCCTTGTCTTGGTGATAAACATGTAGAAGAAATAACTCACAATGTATTTTTTATCACTGAAATTGATTTTAGTAATCAAAATGTTCATGAACAGACTTAGGTTGAGGTGGAGCCACCTCAGACCGAGCCCCAACCTACAACAGATGATGAAATCTAGATAATACTCAGGATTTTGTGCCTGCGCATGACCAACAGGACTATCAGTTGACTAGAGATAGAGAAAGAAGACAGATAAGACCTCCTTCTAGGTATCAATATGCAGATTATGTATCTGCACAGATAGATTCTAATCATCTAGATACAGAACCTGAATCATATGAAGAGGCTGTTGCCTTTAAGGAATCTGCTAAGTAGCTTACAACCATGCAAGATGAGATGAGTTCTCTATACAAAAAATAAATCTAGAACTTAGTTTAAAAGCCCAAAGACTGTAAACTAATTGACTGTAAATGAGTTTACAATATTAAAGAAGGAGAATATAAATTGAATGATAGAAGATACAAGGCAAGACTTGTAGCTAAAGGGTTTCCACAAAGAGAGGGTCTAGATTACACTGAAATATTTTCACATGTAGCTAAATATACCCCCACTAGGATATTGCTGGTAGTTGTAGCACAATCTGATTTAGAATTAGAGCAACTTGATGTGCAAACAACCTTCTTATATGGATCTTTAGATGAAAAAGGAATTTCAGGTTAAAGGTAAAGAACACTTAGCGTGTCTATTGAACAGGTAATTGTATGGCCTAAAACAGGCTCCAAAACAATGGTATAAAATGCTTGATTCTTTTATACAAGGCTTAAAGTTTAAAAATCTTACTATGATCCCTATTTTTACTTCAAAGGGAGTGGAAAATCTGAATCATTATACCGGCTCTTATACGTGGACGGTATGCTTCTAACTAGTACTTTAAATTCTATAAAAGAGAAACTAAAATTTGAATTTTAGATGAAAGATCCAGGACCTGCTAGGAAGATATTAGGTATGGAAATAAAAAGGGAAGGACTAAATGGGAAACTATTTCTAACTTAGAAAGCTTGTATTGAAAATGTGATTAAGAGATTTTCTTTGCATGATGCTAAACCTGTTAGTCTACCTTTGTCTGAAAATGCGAAATTATAGTTGACCAATCACCCAAAAATGAAGATGAACTTAAAAGAATGTTGCATGTGTCATATGCAAATGCTGTTGGATTTGTTATGTATGTTATGGTATGTTCAAGACCTATTATAGCTTATGCAGTAAGTGTACTAAGCAGATTTATGAGCAACACTGCAACACATGTGAGCTTCATTTGGAAGATATGAGAAATTTAATTAGATACTTGAAAGGCACACAGAACTTAGGACTCATGTTTAAAACTGTTAAAACTGGTTTTAAGTTGAAAGGTTATGTTGATTCTGACTTTGCTGGAAATTCTGATAATAGAAAGTCAACCATTGCATATTACTATGTGATAAATAACACATGCATTAGTTGGAAATCATAACTTCAGAAATCGGTTGCTCGATCCTCAACTGAGCTGAATACATTGCTGCTACAGAGGCAATAAAAGAAGGTCTTTAGCTGATGGGTATACTAAATGAATTAGAACTTATAGAAAGTCAGGTGGAGTTATGTTTTGATAATCAAAGCGTCATTTTCTTAAGTAGAAATTCAGTTTTTCATGATAGAACTAAACATATAGATGTTGAGTTTCATTTCATTAGAAATATAATTGAAAAAGATGATATAAAATTGGTAAAATTCCCACTAAAATAAATCCTACCGATGCAAGCACAAAGGTAAATAAGAGCAAGGGAAGATAGTTTTGTTAGAATCCACTTAGACATGGCCTCAAAATCTCATCAAGGTGGAGATTGTAAAGATTGGGTGCTGCAATTCTTGAGCTCAAGCCTACCATTTGATCCATTTAATTCATGTCAACAATCGCGCCCAATTTTCAGTCCAATATGCTGAAGATTCCAGAATTGGAGAAGTCGTGTTTTATAAACACGCCTTTACTTATTTGAGGCATTTTGGATTATCAACATCTGGCAAATGGATAATCGTTGGATCACCACTATTTGGTTATCTCTTATAAATTGGAGTCGTTGACTTGCTGAAGGAAGATGAATGATTTATTTAGCCGTAGCGCTCTCTCTCTCTCTCTCTCTCTCTCTCTCTCTCGACTACGTTATTCTTACTGAGTGTATATTCTGTGATTTCTGAGTGAAATCATATTAGTCTAAAAGGAGAGCAGATTGTGTTGCAATTGTTGAGGGTTATTTTGCGTTTCGAGAGACGTAATACTTGATGTTTTTCTATAATTGATTTCTTGCCTATTTTGGGGTTGTTCTAGTGGATTCGAGCAAAATCCTAATGAATGCTCAACGAGGGATTAGACGTTAGAAGCAGTTGCCGAACCTTCAGAGCCTTCGGCCGAAAAATCATTCGTCTTCTTATTTTCTTGCAATTTACTATTTTTATTTTTCGTTTAATTGGTTGAATCACAAAATCATCGCTTAATCAGGGACCTACAAAGCATAATTCATCTAAAGATTAAAATAGCCCAACACCAATGAGAATAAAGCCATAATATTTAGCAGTAAAAATCTGACAAGTTAAAAATAAATATTAAATTGAGTGACACTACTAGAAAATTGAGATGCAATTTTTTTTAAGAAAAAAAATCCCATTATTCAGCTAAAAAATTAAGGGAGTCCAGCACAAATCAAAAGAAAACAACACAATTACCAATAAAATATATCAAACAATTATAAAAAAAAATGGATAAATTAACTTGAAAATTGAGCCGAAAATTGAGAAGATTATTAGAAGGAAATGAAATTATGAGTTTGAAAAAAAAAAATTAGATTTAATAGTGTCCATAATTATGATGGGCTGCTCATAAATATTGTTCCACTGCAGTTGTTTAGCACTTCAACTAATTTGAAGATTTTGTATTCTCAATTTGTAACTAAGCACGGTTTAATTAACTGAGATGGATAATTCCATATTTCGATATTGAGCTCAGTTGGGTTGGGTATTGAGTTCAATTGAGTTGGGGGTCTAATACGAATGTAATTTAGACTAATTAAATTTCAGATTTTTGTTTACAAACTATTTGATAGTTTGAAATGATTAAAATTGAAACCCAAAACAAACTACTTGAAAACTACGGTACAAAAACAAAACGCTGACCGACACACATGGACCCAAACCAACGGTTTCGAAAAAGCTTTCGATCTAGTTTTGTTTATTTCGTTATATATATATATATATATATATATATATATTTGAAAACTTATTTACTTCTAACTAATTTGGATGCACTTTTGTAGTAAATATTGAAAAATCCATCCATAGCAAATTTATCTTTACCTGTAACTGTTGTGAAAACTGCCTCCCTTCTCTAAACCGTTTGAATTTCACCCAGAAATAGATACTGCAAAATATTTCTTACAGAGGACAAATTTTATCAATGGCTCTCATTTCTGCAAATTTTCTTCTCTTCTTCCTCACAATTTCACTCTCCATTCCTTCAAGTCTCACAGCATCAGTAGTTGAAGACCTTGACAACTTGAAACCGCCCCCAGATTTCAACTTTACAATCACAAACAACTGTCTCAGAAACCCTAATCTCAGATACTGCAAAGCCAGCCCCTTTGATCTTCATGAAATTTTCAAGTCTACAATTGTTGCTAGCCACTTGTGTAACATTTCCAACAATCCAAACTGCATTGAATCCTTTCCGAAAATAGATCTTCACAGCCAACCAAAAATAGCACCACTTTATATATCGTTCACTTTCTTCTGGAAATACTGTCCCTTAACCATACTATCCATTGATCTTAGTAACAATTCATTGAAAGGTAACTTCCCATCTGAGGTTTTTAACTGTTCGCAAATTCAACAACTTGATTTGAGCCACAATGAACTTTCTGGGGATATGCCCGTGCAGAATTTCGATCACCTGCCAAACCTCACATTCCTTGGTCTTTCATATAATCACTTCTCTGAGTGTAAAATCTCCGACAAGAACTTCTTCAAACGGTTTAATACTACTAGTTTCATTCATTCGGGTCTTCTTCCAAATCACAAAAAGTTAAGGATTAAGGCTGTACTTCTATTAGTTGGTTTTCCAATCTCTGTGGTTGCAACTGTGGTTTGGTTTGGATGGCTGTGTTTTTGGAGACCGGATTTTCTACCGAAGTTCCTTCAAAGAAAATACAATTTTACACCATCCACTCTCAGGGCAGCAACAAATGGGCTTTCCAAAAAAAATTTGGTGGCGAAGAATTCCACAATTGGTATTTACAGAGGGATTCTAAGAAATGGAAATGAAGTAAAAATTGAGATATACTGGGAAACCATTTCAAGGGAAAGTAGAAGGAGATTTGTAGAACAATGCAAGATTCTTGTTCAGTTATACCACAAAAATATAGCCCCTGTACTAGGTTGGTGTGACAATCGCAGATTTAGGGCAATTGTCACTAAATGGATACATGGAGAAAACATTGAGACATGGCTATCAAGGTCAGCTCCACCATGGAAGCAAAGGGTAAAAGCATTTATAGGAATTGCAGCAGGAATATGCTATTTGCATGAAGAATGGCCTGAAGTTGGCTATGACCTCAAAACAAGAAACATCCAGCTGTCAGAAGGAGAACACTTGATATCAAGGTTTAAATTTGATCATCATAATAGTAGCACAAAAAGTAAGTAATAACTATCCTTCTACTTGAGTCCTAAAGGGTAATTTTATGAGTTCTTTTCTTCAATCGTTCCAGAAATATACAAATTCGGGGTGTTCATATTAGAGATGGTATCGAATAGGAGGCCACTGGAAGAATTTGAGCGGGGTGAAGCTGGTTTTGTTGAGTGGGTGAAAATGCATTACCCTGATAACTTGGAGAATGTTATTGACAAGAGAATCAAAAGGACGGGGCACATTGTTCGTGAAGCCACAGATGCAATTGGACTGGGGCTGATGTGCACAGATCTATCTAGAGGTAATCAACCTAGCTGGGATCATCTATCTAATATGGTGTCAAACATGTGAATCACAGAGGATTATTATAATTTGTATGCATTAATTGAACAAATTCAGATATATAAGAAACATGCACATAAAATATTTGATGTACTACAATATTTACACTGGCACACACACCCAAAAGCACAGAAGTGATTATGACATGCAATTCTTTTAAAGAAGATGGGAGAGATGTGAATAGCCTGCAAGCAAATACATTGACATTCATTTTAAATATTGTGCCTGAAATTTTACCCAATAGCACATAAAAAATTAGTAGTTCATACGATGTCATAGAGCAAATGGCCCAATTTTTCTACTCATGGGAAGCAATATTACATATCCCAAATTGACTGCATGTATACATAATTCAATCACATAAATGAATAAAAAACGAACAATTTTTCAAGGGAAAGTGCAAACTAGGGAAAATTTCTATAAAATGCATCTCGGTAAAAGACCAAAAAGAGAATGTCATCATTTGATGACGCCAGGTCTAATTACTTGCCTCTTAGATTTGGACTTGTGAACTCTCTTTGGCAACTCAGGTGCCAATGCATACATCTTCACGGAAAATAGTTCATTGGGAAATCCTTTTTGGTCCTGAGACAATTCACAATTGTATTTGACATAAATTTTTAATGTACTCAAGGTTTTAGGTAGGACTATATTTAATGTTATTTGCATACTAAGTAACAAGAAATGAATAATGTTCTTTCAGATTGAGCTAGTTTTGGTCTAAGAAGCACGGATTCGGGTATGCAATTCAAATACGATATGATACTGGTATGTTGATATAACTTTTTAAAAAATAATTAGATTATGTAGATATTTGTATTAAAAGTCTTAATACCATTATCAATTAACTTTTAATAATAAACTCTAGCTGTCAATTATTCACCACTATAGAAATATAATAATAAGTATAAACTATATAGTTATTTATTATCTTAAAACACGTTTACTTTCTTTGAAATTGTTAATTAATAAATATTTTCTATTTCCAATAAATTAATAATAATAATAATAATTGTCTATTAAGTAAAAAAATATTTTATCATCTGATGTCAATAATAATGGACTTCAAAAGAGTTTAAAACAAATAAAACTCTTGTTCTTCATTTGTCATAAGGTGTCCAATTCATATCGAAAATTTTAAAAATATAAAATTATATAAAATAACTAAAAAAATACGTATCCAGTACGTATCGGATATTGGCTACGCAATAAGCTTACAAGAGTCCAATCTTCTTAGGTTTTGGTTATCAAACCTGCCTACTTTAATCTAAAGACACGATCATAATTAGTATATATTATAAAGACATGATAATACCTTCATTTTGTATATGTGAAGCCCACACTGACTGAAGAGCTGCTTGAAGTACAAGTCTGATCTGGTAACACTCTTGTCTTGTTTATCCAAAACAAATCCTAATCAACACGGATTAGTATCTTGGTGAGTATTCATACTACCAAAAAGGCAATTTTCACAAAGCCAATAAAAGTTTAAAAAAAAAATAATAAATAAATAAAAAATCAGGGACAGCAACCTGAAAATTGATGCTATAGACAATCATTTAACATATATGGAACATAAGCATAGCATCATCCATTTCATTAGAAGAATAATGAAGATACTGAGAGGTCTTATGAGTTATGACTGAAGCAGAAGTTCGGGGAATTATAGAATCATTACCATGTCTTGCAATGTTTTCCTTGAGAACAAAAAAGCCACCGGGTTTGAGACCACCCTGGAATAGAACCATTTGTTAGAATTGTAACACATAACTATTTATAACAAGATGTAATTAGAATTTCCCAGATATACAGTTATATTAAACTTTGAGCTCAGAACGAGAATAGTCACTAGAGTGATTATTAATAAAGTATGTTTTTGTATGTACTCTGGTAATTTAGATTTGCTTACAATTCAGCTATACAATAAGCCTTCCAGGGCAGAATAAGATGAGCATATTTGTCATCAAATTGACATGTAATGAGAAACATAGTTTTGTGGACAAATTTAAGTAGTACGTCATGCTTCACCTATGAAACTACCCCTCCTGGAAAAGCTTCATGGGCACAAAGAAGCAGCATTTGAGTTTTTACACCAATCTTTGCAGTTGACAGCAATTAGTTTGAGAAATTATAAAGATCCAACCCATAGATGACAGGAATTGCCACCAGACTGACTCGATAACTATCAAAGATGAGAAAATTTTCAGGATATCATCCAAATATACAAACAGTATCAGTAGTATATTATCACCTTTGCTCTCTTGAAGAACGATATGAAGTCTTCATCTGAAAGATGTCCTATACACCACTGGACCCATATAACATCATACCTTTGTGCATCGGGAGTGAACTCCTAAAAGAAAATTGGAGAGGAGTCACTGAGGAACAAAGAGAAAAATAATTGAACGTCTAAAAATATATTTTTTTTTTTCCCTAAAGCACTTTATTTTTGTCATCAAGTCATTAACATCTTTTAATCAGACCCAAAGTCTCATATGTGGCAACAGAATTTACAACAAGATTACAGGATTAACTTCGCATAGAGAAAACAATTGAATAGCACAGCCAGCATCATTCTAGAAAATTTTGAAATGATGACAAACTACCTACAACCATGACTAAAAAGTGAAAAAATGCAACTAACTTTTCAAAGTAATTCGTGTCTACACAAGTTACCTGCAGAGGAACACAATAGAAATTCACAGCCTTGTGCTCTTCTGTGACCATCAAATTTTCTGGTGCCAAATTTATGCGAGCAGCATCCAGAAAATGGGAAACAGGCTCAAGAAGGTCAATCTGGATCCAGGGAACCATATTAAACAAATGATAAAAGTCATTTTGAAAGGTTAAATCATATTGTCATATTAGCCCACAGATCCTACAACATTACCAAATACTAGCATTTAGGTGCTGCTGAAAGCATCATGTTCAGTTCCAAAAGAAAGTGATGTATTTGATTTGGCCACCTCCAGTGAACTACTACATCATATAACCATTTTAAAAAAAAACTATTTGATGCATACGTCTCGAATCCCATCTCAAAAATTACGTCTTAAGGCCCATACACGAGGCTTATGCCTCAATTCACAAAGGCTTGCACCTCAACTTACTAAGGCATATGCATCAGGACTAAGCCTAATGGAACTAAGGTGATCATCCGTTTGTATTGCATTTTTCAAATATTTTGTCATTTGTCTAACATTTTTCAGATTTTTTTTTTTTTTCCTTAGCTTTTTGAGCTATTCTTTTACAATCTAGAATGTTCTATGGACTTTTTTTTTTCAATTTTTTTTTTTTGGTCATTACACAGAAGGGAAAGGGAAAGAGAATACATGATCGCTAGTGGGAATGATAACAAAGAATGAGAAGAAACAAATGGTGATGACAATGATGATGTTGATGATTCACTTAAAGATCCTATTAATAGTGATAATAAGATTTCTATGTTGTTTCTACTTATATTATATAGTAATTTTGTTTCGTGATTATTAATATAAAAACTTACTATTAGAGTTCGTTTGATAGCCTTAGTTCTGTTTGATAGGTAAATTTTTTCATGGAAAAAGTTTTCCACCTTCTTCTAGGTACAACCCTTTAATGCACATTTGCTTGATTTTGTTTTCTCACCTATTAGGTGGAAAAGCAATTT
>CAIGRL010031546.1:0-12064 GCA_903798325.1 Fraxinus xanthoxyloides
TTCACCAGTATTTTCCCCAACAGTAAACACATAGACAACTGTATTAGAGGTAACAAATAAATTTACACGAATAATATAGGGAATTATTTGATGAAGGTCACCTCGTTTAGCACGTTATTTCACTAGTCGCATGGACACTCGTACTAGATGTCATAGCATACGTCAAATCATTATCCATATTTCTCTACATTGATAGAGAGAAAAATAATATCAATTTTTGACAATAATTCCATTTTGTTCATGTATACACATGGACGTATAGATGAATATGGAGAGAATAAATAGTTACTGAAATTTAGGATGAATAATGGTAAGAAGTATTATATATAGACATTTTGTCCTTGTATATCCGCCGATTCCAATCAAATTGCTTATATAAGTCTACTTTTTATTTAAATTATGAATTATGATATGATTTCTGCAAAAAAAAAAAAAATGAAAAATCATAATCTAATTTTTAAGAAAACGTAAACTTGAATGATGATAGTTACAATTAATTTTTCCAAAATTAGAACCATCAATTTTTCTGTAATTTTGTGCCTTTTCCCTAAAATTTTGTGCTGGCCTTTAACTTAATTTAAAAATTTCCCTTCTCGAAATGAACCCTTTTAAAAAAAAAAGTGTAAAAAGTAATTATCTTCACACTGCGATTTATGCTAACAACGTCACATTTTGATTCAAATAAATGCTTTCAATTTTTGCTTATCTATGCACGTCGTCAACTATTTTTCATTGTATTTTTATTCTGAACTTCTTATTAATTGATAAACGCCAAAATACCATTAAAAAAGTTTATTTGCTCATCCTATTTTTAAATAAGTAACACAAATAACGAATACAAAAGTTTGACAAAACATTTTTCCTTACTAACAAAATATTTGGATAGATATTGTCATCAGAGATAATATATACTAATTAATTGAAAGTTAAATATAAAAATATCATAAAAAAGTTCAATGATTATCTATTCGCCGTTGTGTCTACGGCTAAGCGGATTGTTTAATACACGACATAGGATAAAAGATACAAATGCTAACTCAGCAAAAATAGTGAACCTTCCGGTCGTCTCAGTTTGTACGAGTAATTTTGCTCTTAGAAACGAAATTGCAGGTTTCTTGTATCCTCATGGTAATTAGCATAAATATATATATACATTATATAAAATGCATTAATTTTATGAAATTGAGAAAGATGAGAAGATTGCACCCTTAAGTTTGTATGCGTGCATCAGTACGTATGATGATACTATATAATTGCAGCTTACTTGCCTTCGAGTCGAGGGTTGAGGATCTATAGGCAGCATTTTGAGAAGCTCGCGACAGCTTAAATATAAGAATAGATGATCCAACATACTTGCCTTCGAGTCGAGGCCTGAGGGTATAGAAGCAGCATTTTGAAAATCTCATGATAGCTTAAATATAAGAATAGACGATCCAACGTACTTGCCTTCGAGTCAAAGCCTGAGGGTATAGAGGCAGCATTTTGAGGATCTCATGATAGATTAAACAAAAGAATAGAGGATCCAACATGAACGATAAGAGCCCATCAGCTAGCGCAAGGAGACTTGCGTACGAACTGGGAAAAAAATAAAATAAAATAAGAACATGATGTTCTCCTGAGGCTGTAGGCAAGTCATCATTGGCTATCAAATAAAGACTCTTTATCGTCATGTAAGACCTCTCTTCTTCTTCTGTAATGTCTCGAGTTGCCTGCCTACTATGCCAAGTGCAACCTTCTGGGTAACTATTTATAGCGTTAGACAATGTAGAATGCTTGATCAGTTTGGAATCACCTTGTAGAATTGTGTCGCTACTACCAATGGACGTGGATTCTCGATATAGAATCAAGAATATGTTCATCTTGATAGAAAGTACTCTTGATGATTATCCCATTACAAGGGGAAAATCAAAATACAAGTACTTAAATTGTCTAGACCATGACAACAGGAATTTTGACTTTTGTAATGTGTATATTGTGGTGAATAATAATATCAACAAAGAATATCTTGATTTTGACTCTAGCTTGTTGTAATTTTTGTCATTCAAAAGATAATCAAGTATCTCGTGCATATGGTTTTACACAAACCGGAAACCAAGCTACCTTTGGAAACAAAACCAAATCAAATTCCTACTTGAGCCATTCTCTCTCATTCTAGTTCCTTGAACAAAATTTTTAAAGAGCATCTTGGGCCTTGAATAATGAACAAATTCTTTTTCTTAGGAATACATGCAAGATTCGAATGCCGCTTAATAAGGTTAATGTTCACCCGCGCGGACCGACACCCTCGTACCCTCCTCCTTTAAAGAATAGTTTTCGAGCTAGCAAGACTTGTGAGGACCCTATTTGAATAATACCTTCGAATTTTCCTTCGACCAAGTGGAGGTAGACCATCCCCTAACCCGAATTTGTGACCTATTGTATGGGTTTACTAGAGAATGTATTGTGCCAAGGGAAAAAATGACCATAGCTGTCATCATAAGGATGGTAACCAAAGATGCTCATGTATTTTTGGACTTCCATGCAGTAGACAACGTGTCAACCTATAATGTAGTCCTCAGAAGGCCAATGCGAAAAAAAGAATTGAAAGTTGTCAGCTCCATACATTACATTGCCATGAAATTCTCTATTGACATCGGAGTGACAACTATGAAAGAGGATCAAAGAGCATCCCGAGAATGTTATCGAAATTCCATTGGCAAGGCCACTCCTAGACCGTGGCAAACTGCAACATGATGTTGACACCTTAATGGGCGAAGTAGTGATGGATAAGGTGATGGACCAGGCACCTATGGGCAACACAAAGAAGGCGAATGCACAGGAAAATGTCATGGGTGACCTTGACTCCGGAGTCATTGAGTCGGAATCACAAGTGCACATATAAGCTGAAATTACGAGGTTCGACCCAAATTACACCTAGAAGATGGGTGAATAGATCATTATGCGGAATAAAAAATTAATAATTAAATAACAAGAAGTTACTATTAATTATCTCTAGATGGTTAATCAATGGAGCCAAATTTCCTAAGTTGAATTGCCGCAGTTGTATGAAAGCAATAAGTAAACAACCATAATGATCACGGAGAAACCCCAACTTGGTGAAAACTCTGGACACTTTGCCAATCAACAATTCACTATAAAATTATGAACTTACAGTCTACTAGACTCGACTACCACTAGTACTTTCTGACCTCCTGACTGCAATTCTCACAGCCCTCTGGATTGCGCGATCTTGCATCAACTCCCAATTTTATGAATTCGTCTATCTGATGTGGATCAACGAAAGAAATCTGATAGATTTGTAGGAAGTAGTAGTTTGATATTTGGATTATGGATTTGATGTTTTCACCGCCAAGAACAAATCAAAACATGAAGGTTGAAAGCTTATTTGAAGAAGACAATATGGAGCAATATGTGCTTTCTCAATGTTCAAACTCAAAAAAAAAGTGTTCAGAGGCTTGCTGGTATTTATAGTTTAGGTTTAGGATTGAATGGGCCGAACAAAAGCCTTAAAAACGCGAATTAAAATTTTTCGAGAAACACTGTCACTCGAGCAAGAGTTTAGCGACATACGAACTACAGGTTGTCACTCAAGCAAAGGTAAGGCGACATGCAAGCTTCAATGTTTTGTTTCTGTCGTTTGAGCAAAGTCATGGCGATAATCTAGCGAAATTGCGGCGCCTTTTTTTTCCTTCTTTCCATTCTTGAACCCTAGATCCAATACAACTCAATTAACAGTATTTGTAACTTATTTCTTGACTTTTACAACACATTAATTCAAGTCCTTTTTGTTCACAAATTTGCCAATTGTATTCAAAACCTAACAAGCTCTCCCTTTGGCATTTTTGACAAAACTCCAAATCTAAAGTCAGGTAGTAAAAATACATACACAAGATAACTACTACTATCAAACCAACTCTCTTAACTGAAATGTGTTTTTTTCTTTATAAACCCGTTTTCTAAAACAAACAACTCAATATCCAGTGTAAAAATATGTGAAATAGTAATATAAATAAACACAATTCAAACAGTTAAACATTAGTCATACCAGCTAAATTAAGATGTAATACCAACATAAACCAACATACCAAAACAAACATTGATATCCCTAAATAGCAAAACTTAATCTATCTTAAACGAATATTATATACCCTTGAAGCAAGATTTTAACATTAAATGTTAACTTTAAATCTAGAATTTTTAAGTACATCAAAAACTATAAGTGTCAAAATATCAGTCAAAATATCTATTATATACTATATTACTCCTCTTTTTTGTTACAAATGACAAGGGGCAACCTAACAACTATGCAGTATCACTAGCATTAGTCCCCTCATCAAAAGCTGCACCGTTTCCTAATGTCAACAAATTCAATGCAGCCTACGCTGAAGATATCCGACAGCATCGCGAAGTGTAGCAAACTCTGTAGTATGTCGATCAACTATAACTCTCAACTGCATAATCTCTGTCATCATACGAGCATGCTGCTTGATTAGCACATTCACATGTCCCATAAGTGCTACAAAAGGATCAATAGGAACAAACGCAGATGGCGAAATAGACTCAGTACGTGGAGAAGCATAAGTAGATGTCGAGGCGTTGTTAGCAGTTAGTGAAGAAGAAGTAAAAGAAGGAACATCAAAGGGATCAATAGAAATGATGTCATCAATATGATCGGTTAGCATAGTTGGATCAACAGGCTCAGCTGACTCAGACGAAGCACAAAACCTACATTGGGAAACGGTAATGTGGCCAATCAATCGAGAAACCCTCGTAAGAACCCCCTTCGGGAAACTAACCCCTAGAGCAGTCTGCAGGCGGTATATCAAACTTGCATAAGGAAGCCCCACCCGAATCTCCTTGACATCAAAAGATAGCAATATCTGCTGACAAATAAACGAGGGTATTAATTGACAAATATGGAAATAAAGAGTGAACAACCCGAGGAATATGGGCTATACTAGACAAAACATCGAGAGTGATTTTAAATGTCTTACCTCTAAGGAATAATCTATAAGTAGACCCGCTAACGTCGTGGATGTTAACATAAAACTCATGAACGGGTAGACTAGGAAGGGGTGTCAAATCTATGAGTAAAGGATCCTAACCCCTAGCAATAAAAATGGCAAAGAGATCGGGAGAAAGGTTAGAAAAGATTACTCGCACTCCATGAGCACTGAGTGTAATGGGAACTGGGTCCTGAATACCTCTTGGGCAGTGGCGGATATGAACCGGGATCGAATGAAGGATGTGGATGAACTCCATATCTGTGCAGTCGTCCGTGCTCGCTTTGGTGGCATATGAGGAATATACCAGATACACACATCAAATGATCCAAATAATGCAACGAAAGATACTATCGAATGAAATGCAATAATGCACGTGAAATATATACCAAAATGACGCTAACCCAAAAAAATCACACAAACAAACCCATGTGTATGCAAACCGATGCAACCCAACACTAGAGAACTAACTACAGATGAAACTGCACAATGCATAGATGGAGATGACATGGTGCCGTGACACCGTCACACAGTGCCTTGACGTTATGACGTGGTATCTTCACATCATGACTCGATGCCTTGACGTCGTGCCGCGGTGACTTGACGTCATGTCGCGATGTCAATCATGAAAATTAATATGAGCACCACCGAAACGACACTCTAATGACCAAAATATGTTCAAGAAGTGGAATGCGCAATATCCATGAAAGAAGACACGAAAATACAACAAGACACGACATTGAGGAAATGTGTCGAACACTTGGCGTACGACATGAAAGCCCAACAAACCCAAGCTTCAAACCACAAGGAAACCACCACATTCATCACACACACAATCTAACATAGTAGAACTATCCCAAACATCAACAAAAACAAAGCCTCAATCAACAAAAATGCCAAACAAGGGTGAAAACTTTTACATTCTCACTCATTCCAACCAAAATCCGAAAACATTTCACCCAAATAATGCATTGTGAGATGAAATGAAATGGAAATCAGTCAAACACATGTGGAAATGAAGAAATTGAGTCAAGTACATCAAAACCCAACAAAAATTGCTAAAATTGGGAAGAAAAAAAACAAGGGGTTTTTTCGAAATTTACCTTGAAATATGTGAAAATGTTATGAATTGAGGGTAAATCTGGATGCAAAGTGTCCAATTCAAGATGAAATGCACGAATTTGGAAAGTGTGAGAAGATTTAAGAAGAAAAATGGAAATGAAGGAAGTCAAAAAATCAGAAAAAAATAACGTGGAAATTCAAAAAGACGGGTTGTCGCCTAAGCGAGAGTCAAGCAATAAAAGAGCGACACTGCCTTTTCTATTATCACTCAAGCGAATCTCAGCAATGAGCTGGCGAAAACATTTTGACACAAATAGCACTGAATTTTTGAAAAGTTCAAAAAATAGCCCTCCCTCCCCACGTTTTTTTAAAAATCAAGTCTCCAACATACTAATGAACTCAAAAATGCAAGTTTTCACAAGTATTGCATAATCAAAAAAAATTTGCCGCGTACTCGAATCAAATTCAAATGGAGTAAAGTGTATAAGTGACTCACGTGTATTAAGTGCCACTACTTTCTCGTGAAGACGACTCCAAACCTTAAATTTGTAAGAAATAAATTGTGAACATCACTGTTAAATAAGTATTTTCCCTTACTATTGAAAGTCAAACACATAAGACTATTATGACCTTAAAATGAAGCTCATTTACACGTATGTTTTTCTTTTCTCCCCCTGAGTATGAGCATATGTTTTTTTTTTCATATTTTACTCAATTATTACATCTTATGTGCAAATTCTTGTTCATTAAGTGACTAAAATGACTCCTGTAAAGAGTGTTGGTCCGATGACCCCAAGTCAGTTGACCATAGGACACCAGGTTGTGACAAACCCCTCAAGGTTAATTACTCAAGTCAAATAGGCTTTGAAAAAGAGTATAAGATGAAATCTTTATATTATTTTATGATAAGGGGATTATATGTGAGCTAGGTCATTTAAATGAATGTCAATTCACGTTCAAGGTCACATTATCAACAGATGCCATAATCCAAAATCTCACACATGCGGTCTAGACTCACTCACAAGATCCCAAATTATCGAGTTTCTGAGTACCACTCATGAAGGAATGAAGTTGAGTATTAGATTTTTCTAGATCACCTGTTAAGGATTTAACTTTAGTTTCTAGATTCTCATTAACAAGTTTTAACTCACCCAATTTTTTGGTAGAATCCTAAAGATCACTTAAGAGTTTCTCTCTCACTCTCTCTTTCAAGTTCATTAACCTTTTTAGTACAGTTTTATTGACGTTCTTGATTTTAAGACTCTCCTCAAATAGCTGTTGATAAGATTCATGAATATCGATCTTATCCTCAGAGTCATCCTCAAAATTCTCACTTTGTTCATCATTTTTCCTTCATTTCACTCTCCTTATCTGATTCAATATTAGCTATAGACGTGAAAGTCATAAAATCTTGTTCATCCTCACTGCTTGATATATCACTCTGAACACTCAACTCTAATTCACATCAATCAAAGACAATGCTAATGCCTTATCCCTTCCTTTATTCAGATTCTTCTTTAAATTAGGACATTCTTTCCTATAGTTACCAAAACCTGACATTTATGACATCTGACTTGGTGTTCTTACTAGAAGTCCTAGGATTATTCTTCACACACTTATCTTTCGAGAATTCACTAGGGATATCATTTTTCCTATCGTGAGGTTTTCTCTTATTTCTCACCGCCTTTTATAATTTCTTAACGAAATAAGCTATTTCATCGTCCTTAAGGATCTTAGCGTCAGTAGACTCACTCTCTTTTTCATAATGGTGTTCATGGCTATAGATTTAACTTTCTTTTGTTGAGAAAGGGTGAGTTAATAGGTTTCAAGAGATCCTACGATATCTTAACTGCATCCATTTAGGTAGGGTTCTAAGGACTTTTCGAACTATCTTAGACTCAAGGATCTTCTTACCTATGTTGAAACTCGAATTAACTATATCATTAAGCTTTGCATAGAATTTATCATCATTCATTCTAATTTCTTCAAACCTAGATGTTGAAAAGTTGACAAATGGAAAAAAAGCTAAAGGAAAAAAGATACAATCTTCAACGCCATCGACGAGTTATCCTTTGGAAGACTATCATATGGGCACATATGCAACAATTGGAGATTGGGTAAAAAATAATCCATCAAAGTAACAAATCTAATTCTACTTTATTAGCTTGTATTATAATTTGAAGTTCATTTATTTTAAACTAATTTAAATTATGTTATGCAGTACATATTGAGATGATTGAACTGACAATTTGTACAGAAGAGACATAATAAAGTCTATAATGGACACAACACAAGATATTAATAATGCGGTTAGTAAAGTTTAGTCATCGTAATAAATTTCATCCAATAGTTAATATAGTTAATATATTTAATTTACATCTTTTTATTCTATTAGAATCTTGACCTGGAGTTCAAACTATTAGGGCATTAATGACGGTTCCACCCTTGTTTCAAAAGAATATGCGATCCTAGACTTTCGATTTGAAAACGAATGTACTCGCCAGATGATGTAGTAAATAAGCAGACAAGAAGAAAGTGTCAGTACAGATTCACTGGATTTAACTATTTTAAGAGAATACATAAATGGCAAGTTGCCAATAGCTGGTCGTCCATGGATAAGATGTAATTATCTATTAATTTCATGTTCCTATCCAAGTAACAGTTGGTATCTCTTTCTTGTTAATATCCCCGAATGGAACTTCCAAATATATGATTATAGCCACAATGTTCATACGCAACAAAACATGTCAGAGCAAATGCAAATGCAATATTTAATTTAGTTCAAGCATTATTAATGTCTTTAGAGTTTTCCTCCATCAGACGAGATAGAAGAAAAAATAGAAACAAACAAATGGAGTTAAAAATCATACTTTACCTACCTTGTGCAAATAATAGGTGAGTATCTAAATTATTTATTGTTTACTATAATATTTCGTTATCTATTTAATTTAATTTTACATTTATCATACTAATTTAATCTAACATAAAACTATTTCTTTTATAGGCCAAACTGTGTAATTTTTTTACTCAAATACATGTAATGCTTCATTTTAGAATATCCAATAGAATCAATTTCTGTAGACATGATGGTTATGTACAGACGAAGACTGCAATAGATATTTGTTTTAATAAATACTTTCTATATTATTGTTGGTCGTAATACTAATGGATGATCATATTCGTGCAAAAAAATACTGACATTGGATTCATACTTAACAACACAGTTGAAAGAAGTCCTATACTTACAAAGAGAAAGTTATATATAAATTAATTAGCCTTCATGCAAATGCACATGTCAGATGTCCACCTTTGGAACTACCTTTCCAATTATGAATTTTTATTCATCTTACCATTTAATAACTATCTTTATATATTACTATTTGCAACTTCACTCTTCAAATTCCTATAGTAGTTTCTTCAACAGCTGAAAATGCTTTATATTTATTTTCTTTTAACGTCTATATGTTTTTTCTATTTCTTCTACGTTTACATTATTAGTGTTTGCTTTGCTCTTTGTGTTATCAAGACCACTTAATAACTTAGTCTACATTCTATCGTGGACTGATATTCCAAAGAAGGTATTACAATCTAATTAGCCTCCACTTGACTAGGGGATCTTCAGACATTAATATTCATGAATATGCTCCAAAAGTGTGATTGTTTTATTTTTGGCCTTGTGTTTAGAGAATTCTCCTATCTTTGAACGCTTGCCTGAAAATAAATTGTATATTGTTCGTAGGGGATGCAATTTAACTATCAACTTTTTCTTCCTCTACAGGTTCTATTTACATGTAAAGTTCTTGCTACTATAGAGCAAACTATTAGTCTAATGATCAATATGTTAAGGTAGCTTCAAGCTTCAACAGACACTTCAACCATCAACTCTTGCCTCTACATAGTCATCTTTGCTAACTCCGTAGCAAGTTGCATTATAGTAAATTCTTTCATCATAGTGCACAAGTTAGCAACATTCTTTCTTTTGGGTTACTACTATTTTGTGCTGATGATACATTACAAGGTTTATACACCAACCTCTCATTGGTTGTTTTTTTTTTTAAGTGTCAATGCCATTTGCGATCAAAATATAGATTGACATTTGCAAAATGCGTGAAATAGAAGTTGTCTCTTGCTTTAGAGAAGAAAAGAGAAAAACAGGGGCCAAGGTTAACATGTTTGTGGTTTGTGAGATTCTTAGTTGTCAATTATGAGATATGAGGTTTTTAATGTCAATTCATGTGCAGTTTTCATTCAACCATGCTATTAAAAGAGAGGATGAAGCAACTACTGTTCATTCAATGGCAGATGTTCACATTTAAGTGGTTCTGCACTGTTCACTCGATAAAATCATATGAAATGAATTTTTGGTTTCTTGTCAACTGCCCGATTATAAGTTTGACTTGTAAACTTTGTTACATACATATTATCTATTATCATTCTCATTCAATGTCCAGCATGGAAAAAAAACGTTGTTTAGAATTACTTGTCGATGATTAGAATTCCTGCTTTTTGTATTATTAATTGCCAAAATATTATCTGCTTAAAACCTTCAACTATAAATTTAGCTTTGGTAACTCTATTATGGTACAGGTTCTGGATTTATCTACGTAAACACGTTGCACAACTTTGTTAGTCTTTACATGGACCATTACTAAAAAGAATGACATCATGTTGTTCACATGCTTAGTGACTATATTTTATTGGTGACATTATATGTAAATTTAGGTCATCAAATTAAGTTGACACATATCTCCCATAAACCATTAAAGCTGGCTACAATATATCCATTGACATTTTGTTATGTGATTGGACACGGGTTTCTCTTACTACCAGGAGTTCTTTGGCTTCATCAATGGCTGCAAGGCTAGGTCCAACACCTATTGATTGTCAGATTTGCTTACAAATCTAAGTGACACTGTTACTCCTTGTTGAGGGTTGTGTTTATTAAAATTTTGTAATACAAGCTTCTATCAATTCTTAGCATTCAAGACGCAAACAATACCCTCAAAACAACACAATCTGTGCATGTGCAGGTCAAAAACTAGTGTATATATAAGCTTTAGCTAAATGCTCTCTTTAAGTAATTATTTGTTTTTGTTGAAGAAATATATATATATAAAAAATAAGAAAAAAATTGAGTCAAAGAATTACTCTTTACTTTCAAAAAGTGAACTTTTAGTGTGAATTAAATTTTGATGAAATTTAAGTTAAAATTAATAATTAATTTTTACCAAACATTCCATAGATTCTATAAACTTTTTAACTATTTATTTCATTAACTTTTATCAAACAAAGAACTATATTTCTATCATGCCGAGTAAAACAACATCCAAAGGTTGTGAAAAAAAGACTCATTCCCCCTTTCAATAATATCTTGAAGGATTTATTATAGATGAAAAATAGGAAAAAATGTTAATTTATGTCTAAAATTATTCTATTGTCCCAATATATAATTAAAAATAAATTTGAGAAAAAAAGGATTAAGCCTGTACAAAGTTTTACTAGTGCTTCTACGTTGTATAGTTTTATTTTTATTTTTTTATTTTTTATTTTTTTTCGGGCCAACGCTCAATGAAAGGTTGTCATATGGATACTAATTCCTTGTACACAACACTTTTCTTTAGAACAAAAATGATTGTGCTACATATACATAATGATACTATAAGATATAATTGGATGAAATTTCTTCAAACAAAAAATAAATGTTAAAATTTACTTATAACTCAATTATGTAGCATTATTCAAAAGAAAAATTAATAGCTCTTGTTTGATCTCATTATTTTTAAAATATATTTTTTTCTTTTCTATTCTCATTCACACAATTTTTAATAAAATCATATTATATGGAAATCTATAATTTTGTATGATTTTTAAACAACATTTTTTTCTATTCAAATGATTCAAATAATTATTTCAAAATGCATATTTACAGGGTTTTAAATAAGGGGACTTCATTTAAAAAACCAAGTCAAAGCAATTTTTTAGTTAAAAAGACCATGAAC
>CAIGRL010031554.1:0-12651 GCA_903798325.1 Fraxinus xanthoxyloides
GAATTGATCCCAGCCAAGCACGCTTAACTGTGGAGTTTCTAACGATGGACTTCCGGAAAAGAAGGTGCACCTTGTTGGTATGAGTAGTACCTATCAAATCTTTTAAGCTTTCCTGATCGGGGTATTACATCATGGCTCCACAATTGGCCTCGCCAACTCCTATTTCTACTTTTATATTTTGATTGTTGCATTATCCAAGAATGACGAGGGGATGGATTGTTTATTCTATTATTGATTTTTATATAATTAAGTTTCTACAGATTTAATTTGTATGGCAACATTTCCCTGAATAAACTATGATGGATTCCATCATTGTACATTGTGTAAGTATTATATACACGCCTTCAAAGTGTTATATTCCAAATGCATCAAAAGGCATATAAAGAACACTTAGATTGAGCCTTAAATGAGTTAAAGTCTAGTCTTGTCTTGGTATCATGTAAATTAGCTACCAATAAGAAATAAATTACCTTCCCCAAAAGAAGTTCTCCAGATGTAAGAGACACCACCAGAGGCGGGGCAATCCTCCCTGAAGGAAACACCTCAGACAAGGCACCGTTCGTAGCATTCAATATCATATACTCTCTTCGGATTCCCACACATATATTATCTCCACACCATGACATTGACTTAACTGTGTCTGGAACACCAAATTCTTTCACCTCAACAAAACCCCGTCCCCCTGCACAAATAGTGAAACCATCATGAGTGGGATCACCATATAAAGCAGAACAGACGATGCAAAACATATAGAAATAAATTTGTGATGCCCACCAAAACTGAACAGCTGGCTTATCCAGAACCAAATAAATCAAGATATGAGTAATTAAGAGATCTAATGTTTCAGTAGATAACTAGAGCATACAAAGGAAACACGTGATAAAACCTCCAAAGGAGAGAGAGGAATTTTCCACAGCTCAAAAGAGAAAACAGCAATGAAGTGGGGATGATTAGGATTTCACCAAGTAAATCAGAGAGAGTTTCTTTGAGAAGTTGGTCCCCTTGATATATAGTCATTAGAGTTTGAAAGTAAATCTTAATTCAGTAATACCTAGTCTAATTCATCCATTCACATCTGAGGTACCTTTCAGTATTGGGGCGAATGTAGTACTCAACACAATCTAGCTGCCTTCCTAACCCAACTATAAGATCTTGATCTCACACCCAAATAACATAATTCAGGAAGTTATCTTCCTAGTAGAAGCAACCAAAAGTAAAAAATAAAACAGAATGAAAACATACTCAGACCCTTTTTCTTAAATTTTCAAAGAAACTATCGTGCTTTATAAAGCAGTTCAACCGCAAAAAATAACCAAAACTAGAAGAACAAAACCAAACCAGTCAACATTTAATTTAAGTGAAGCATAACACTAGGTTAGCATAAAATACGTCATTACCAATAATACAAACTACAAAGCAGTCAATATCCAAAACCTTATCTGATCCGATGATTATACTTTCAGGCCGGCAGACTGGCCATGCAGTTTCCCTCAGCAAAATATTTCAACATAGACAAACTAAAACTAAATGCGATTACCAAAAAAAATAAAATAAAAAAGGAATCCATCTCACAGAGCTTAACATATGACACACCATATATTGTTTAACACGGCTCTGATTGAAACTCACTCTGTCATTATATAATTCGACTTGGTAACACTCTAATCTTTCATTTGGCAGAAAGACGTTAGCAACTAAAAAACACACTAAAAGCATGCTTAGCTTAGCTGAAGCAGAAGTGCTACAAAAGTAGCCAAAAACTAGCTTCTTTTGACGGTAAGAAAGGTCTTAAGTCAAGAAAAGACAAAAAGAAATTGGCCAATTTTTGCGAAAAGAGCCACCGCATTTTAAAGGTGTACCGTCGTGTCTGAAGATACAAACCCTCTTCTGCCGCGCAAAGCACAGAAACCCCCGCCTCTCGTCCCACGAGTATGCATTCGCACCTTTGGCCTTTGTAATCACCGCCAACATCTCCAAATTCGGAAACCGATGAAACGCGATTGATTCCGATAGCGAAAGCAGTAGCTCCCTCGACTTAAGCACCTCCATTGCGAGCATCGGTTTCTTAGAAAATCCATTTATCGTCCTTTCAAGAACATACGGCTCCTTCTTCAGCTCCGAGGCTTGTAAATGAAAATCCGACGTTGGAGATCCAGCGGAGGATTCCGGGGCGTAGATCTTCAGCGAGCCGTCAGAGCAGGCCAGGAGCAACGTAGCGCCAGACGATTCGATGGCGTCGATTTTGGTAGGGGAATTGTTGACCAATTGGAATGAATCGTAGGCGCTGTGCACCATTTTTATCGATTTGATTGAATTTTTCTCTGAAGTTTGTTCAGAAGGATTTTCGCAGTGGGGATATGATGTTAAACGGTGTCGTATTCGTGGGGTTGATAATTGGGTTCGAAAAGTAAAGAGTTGTTAACTGTTGATTGATGAATGTCCCGCGCTTTTTAGCGTTTTATATTTTGGTCGGGCTTGTTTGGAATTTGGACAAACTTTCTTTGTTATTTTCCTTTCCCATTTTGATTCTTAAACTACAATGCATACATTCATGCATAATTATCATACTTGGAGCTGATCATTGATCTGGACAAAGCATAGTGTTGATAAAAATTTGATCAACAAATTTTACTTAATTATGATTTTCACTTCCTAAACTTACTAATTTTGATGCTCAAATTGAAGGACGAAGAAAAGTAATTATTTGATAGTGGGATATTTGAATTGCATGTGTTTCTCTTCAACGAGGACTATTTACAAGTTTTGTTCCAAACGTTGGAATAATTGGATCATTTTGAGAACATAACAGATGACGGCTCCTTATAGAATCTATAATAATTGATTCAGTTAAGAATCACGTTTTATTCATTGGTTCAAATACTTTTCATAGACGGTTTGGATTAGGGAAATGGTTTATAGGCATTGTCCGAGACTTTTAAATGTTATTCTCCTCAGTTGCGTGTTACACTTTGGATAGGTTCGCAAATTACATTTCGAGGCTTAACAAATAATTCCGCAAATCCGATTTTATTATTTATATTAAGCTCTTGTTTATTATCCATTATTTTCGAAATACATTTTTTCTCTTTTATGTTTAACTACACATTATTTAATAAAATAACATTACACGCAATTCAAAACTTTTTTAAATTTATATGTAATATTATTTTATTGGAAAACATGTAGTTGAAAAGAAGAGAAAATATGTATTTTGAAATTAATGGAGCCCAAATAGTGGCTAAATATGACTCCTTCCCAGCTTGCTCCGAATAAGGTTAACACAGTTCGGTTTGGGTTGTTTATGCTATATTTTCAACTCATACGATTTCATGCAGTTTGAAATTTTTCTAAACCAAAACAAACCATTTTATTTTTCAAATCAAGCCATTATTTGAGGTTTGGTTCAATTTTAATCCACGGTTTATATATTAACATTATAGTAATATATTTAAAATAAGTTTACATTTAAGTTTAAACAAAAACTAATCGTGTAAATAAATTTTTAAAAAAAAAATAATTAAAACTTTCAACTTTTCAACAAATATTTCATCAACTTTTGTTAAAATTTACTTAAAAAATTAATTTTAGCTAAACCAAATAGGGGCATGATTGTTTTCTCTAAAATATTAATTTATTTTTGGTCAAAACATTGACAATGACATGGGTTTATGGTAGGCTGTGTTAACTTCATCCTTAATATTTTAATCATAACAAACAAATTAATTTTATTTCTGACAATTGATTTAAGTCTTTAAAGTTATTGTTGTAAAGTTGATCGACTGAGGACAAAAGTCACTATCAAAAGACTCGCATCGAACAAATCAATAAAATCAAGATGAAGCCAAACATTCAAAACAAATCACTAGAGACAAAGAACTTCAATCGAAAATATTAGATTAAGATGTTTGTATTCATGTGTAATCATGTGTAAATGTACAACACTTCAATCTTTAACAATGAATTATGAAAAGCTCAACGATTAGATTTTTTTTGCACGAAAAAAATTATTTCATAAAGATACTTGCATAAAAATTATTCTTTAAATGGTAATTATTTCAATTTGATATTTAAACTTACTACAATATTACTTACTTTAAAAAATAAAGTAAAGAAACCCCTTCAAAAACCTACATCTTTCAAAACATTCAAGAAGGAAAAATCGGAGAAATTCTGTCGATACAAATGTCCGGTTCATCCAACGATAACTTTTTTCAACCGATCTAAGTTCTAACGTACAACGGCTACTTTGGTTGTCCGGTTTAGAATGCGGACGTCCGAATTACTTGTCCGATTACTTAGATTTTTTGACATTTTGAACTCTATAAATACTATTTCACTTTGCATTCATTGTAATACTTTTAAGATCATTAAAGTGAGATATCCTTAAGCAAAATAATATTGATCTTATATCTTATTTATCTCTATCAAATCATTTATTTTGAAGAACTTTCGATTAAATCAGCTTTTGAAAAATATTTTTCTCATCAAAGTTTTTCTCGCCTAACATTTGAGCTTCATTTATTGTTATTCATTAAAGTCTTAGCATATTTCTCTCTTTGTACTTAATTTGTTGAAAATATTTATTGATAGAGAAGTTTCAATTGTGGGTCATATTGAGATATTGTAAAGATCACTATCGCAAAAGGATTGATACTCCTTATTTGTAAATCATTGGAATTGTGGTAAGGGTTCGGATTGCACAATAAGTCAATCAAATTTAGTGAAAAATGTCTTACTCGTGACGGAGATTTTGGTAACTGAGAACATAGATCATTGGTTGGGATCGAACTTCCAAAATTATATCGTTTGCACTCTCTCTTCCCTTTTACTTAAAACTTTCGTACTTGTGCATTTTGCTAGATTGAGTTATTCATTCTCAATTTGCTTAAATTTGAATCAATTTTTCGAAAAGGTTTTGAAAATAAATTCACCCCATCTTTGTTAGTTATTTTTGGACTATCAATTGGTATCAGAGCTAAGTACTTACTTTTAAAATTAAAGATTTGATCATCTTCAAAATCTTGATGAGCGTTCTACAAATCGTTGTTCCTTCTTTGATGGCACACACTATAATTATTGAAAAGTTAGAATAATAATATATATTCAATTCATAGAATATCATTGAATATGGTCTTATGTGCCTGCAATGACGATTAAGGCTGATGGCAATCTGATCAAACTATTCCAAAATCTAGAGAAAAATATGGTGAAGATGATAAAATCAAATTATCTTTAAATCCTATTGAAAAATGTTAACATGATGGTTTATTTACCTCCTACGATGAAATTCTTGAGAAAATTGCCTTAAATTACTCCATTCTTAAAAAGCAAAACAAAAAAAACACTTGTTGAAAAACGAAATAATGAAAATTTTAGAAACTCAAAATGATCAAAAATTTTGATTAAGATTCATTGATTAAAGAAAATTCATCTTTAAAAGAAAAAGTTAAAGATTTAACTAAGATTATTTACAAATTCACTCAACGTAAGAAAAACTTTGACTTGATATTTGGTTATCAAAAATGTGTTTTTAACAAAAGAGGAACCGGATATAAATCATTCATAAAACAATAGTCTTTCAAAAATTTGTTTGTCAGAGCATGAAACTCCTCTCTTTCAAACATCACATATAGGTTTTGCAAATAAAGATGGGCATATTGCTTTTAATTGTCTAATCTAATAAAAAAAAAGGCTATACTTTGAAAGTAATAACAAGTGGATTCAAGAGTACACTAAAACTAACTACCAAAGACCAAAACTTGTATGGATATCAAAGATCAAAAATTAATTTTTTTTTTAAGGACCAAAGAAGATAAAGAGCACATAATTTTTGGATAGTGGATGTTCGAAGTACATAATCAGAGATAGAATGTTACTATCAAACTTCAACATGAATGATGGAGGTCATATCATTTTTGGGATAATGCAAAAGGAAAATCATTGGAATTAGGAACACTGGTAATCATTTTTCTCCTTCAATTGAAATTTTTTATTAGTAGATACCCTTAAACATAATTTGCTTAGTATTAGTCAATTATATGATATATGATATCATATTGAATTCAATTTTTCCAAATGTCTTCTTAATGATACTACATCAAAAGAAGTGATGTTTATAAGAAACCGAAGTAAAGATGTTTATATCATAAATATCAAATTTAAAAGTGATGAAAAATGTTTATCAAGTTTAAAAGAGGATACTTGGTTGTGGCATAGGACATTAGGTCATGTTAGCATAGATCTTCGCTCAAAATATTTCAAAATTTGTTTTGTCGAATGTTTGCAAAATTTGAGATTTGAAAAAGTTAAAATTTGTAATACTTGTCAATGTGGAAAACAAGTGAAAAGTTCTTTTAAACCTAAAATATACCCTTCAACTACAAAATCGCTACAACTTCTCCGCATGAACCTTTTTGGACTTTCTAGAACCGCTAGTTTGGGTGGTAAACAATATGCTTTCTCATTATTTACAATTTTTCTACATTTACTTTGGTCCTATTTTTAAATCTAAAATATGAAGGTTTGAATGTATTGAAACATATTTTTGTAAAAAGGTTCAAAATGAAAAAGGATACTTCATTATAGCTATTATAAGTGATCATGGTAGATAATCTGATAAGTCGTTTTTGATAATTTTTGTAATGAAAATTGATATGAACATAATTTCTCAACTTCTAGAATTTCTCAACAAAATGGTGTAGTAGAAAAGAAAAACTGCACATTGCAAAAAATGGTTAGGACCATGATTAATGAAAATAGCTTGCCAAAATACTTTTGATCCAAAGACAATAACATTGTTTGTTATATTGTTAATAGAGTTTTAGTTAGTTGAGAAAAACCAAAACTTCCTATGAGCTTTGGAAAAATAGAATTCCAAATATCGATTATTTCAAAGTATTTAGTTGCAAATATTTTATTTTGAATACAAAAGAAAATTTGGAAAAATTCAAAATCTGATATTGGAATCTTTCTAAGATATTTATCAACTAACAAAACTTATAGAATTTTCAACAAAAGAACTGTATTTGTTGAAAAATCAATACGTTACTTTTGATAAATCTAATTCTTTTGATTGCAAGAAAGGTAATGCCAATGATGTAGGATTGAAAATTCTTTTCGAACAAATGAATATTCAAGGTCAAAACAAGAAATATCCAAAACATGAATACGAGGAAGAAGCAAGTGTTCAACAAGGTGAAATAAAACCTTTTGGAGTGCCAAATGACCTTGCTCTACCAAAAGAATGGAGGTTTGTTCCTCCTCATAAAAAAAAAACATATTATTGATGATCTATCCAAAGATATTATTACTAGAAATCATCTTAATAGTTGTGCTTTCATTTCGTAAATCGAACCAAAGAATTTCAAAGAAGTCGAGTTTGATAAATTTTGGATTCCAAGAAGAACTAAATGAATTTGAAAGAAATAATATTTGTGATTTAGTCGCTAGACCAAACCATTATTGGTACACAATGGGTTTTTAGAAGTAAATGAGATTAAAATGGGATAATCGTGCGTAGCAAGGTTAGATTAGTGGCTCAATATTACAATCAAGAAGAAGGCCTTGATTTTGAGGAAACATTTACACAATTGCTGGATTAGAATCTATTTGCATGCTTTTTACGTTTGCTTTCCATATACGATTTACTCTTTATTAAATGGATGTCAAAAGTGCATTTCTAAATAGGTATATTCGAGAAGAGGTTTCTGTGGAGCAATCCCCAAATTTTAAATATCACAATTATCATGATTATGTTTTTAACAGTTACAACCCTCCTCCTTCTCCGGGCTTGAGACCAGCTACCATCCACTTAGATGGAGTTAAAATTGTATACAATTAAAATATTTCGTGTAAAAATTTTCTTGAAACAAATCAATTTTAAATTACGCATTTTTTAAAGCTAATCAATTTAAAAATTTACAATACCATATGAAACTGATTGAAGTAAATTGATCTGAAATTCAAAATTTTATTTCATATTTATAACAAAAATATATCTATTTCAACCAAATTTAATTCAAATTTGAATTTTGAATTTTGACATGATTTAACATTGTAAAAAAGTACACATGGGCCAAATTGTCACTGAGCCATGGACTGCTCAAGCCGATGAGTCAAATTGTCACCCCTAGGGTCAGGAGACTGTAGTCCCCTGCTGATGTTTTGGTTCCAGGGTAGTTGTTCTTAGAAACTGTACTTTCTGCCTCGCCCATCCATACTAGGAAACTTTAAGGAAAATGAGAAGAGTCGGTAGATCCGGGTAAAGCTCAATCCCAAGAATTTTCTCCTCCCTTGATTTTGGGTAATTGTTCAATCCATGTCATCATGATGTACCGAGGAACATGACGAGTTGATCATACTTTATCAAGAGTTAGAAATTAACGAGACTAGACTTTCTATTGCGGAGTCTATAGTTGTTGAAAGAAATGTTTATAAAGCAAAAAAAAATTGAAGAATCCATGCAGAAAAGGGGAAATACAGTTCTTGATATTATCAAGAAATTTCATCATGAATGAACATGGAATTTTTAGAGGTTCGTAAAGAGGATGTCTGTGACATCTAGTATTCCTAAGTTCTTCTTCTAGCCTCTAGGGCTTTTATGTTTTTCCCCATTCCGTAGAGCGTTTTTAGCCTGTAGATTCTTATAATATTCCTCCATGTGAGGTTGATGCTATAGCTGAGCCGTTGACACTCATAGTAATTAATGGCCTTTTTAGCCTTTTATCCAATTTGGAAGAATGTATTTAACACCCTAGGGTCCTTTTTATTGTTTTACTCTCTCTTGTTTATATATGAATTCACGTTACGTTATTTACATGTTTTAATATCGTATTTAGATATCTATTCGCATTTTCGTTTGTTTTGGCCGACAACCATATTTTGGATAATTGTAAATAATTTTGTAATGTAACTCGTAAAAGATAAACCACACGATGTTGTTTATGTAACAAAACACATTACTAAAGCAACTGAATCGTGATTTTTATTCATAAGTACTCTTTTCGTATAGCTACATTACTTTTTTCATGACAACACGTAACTAAAGACAACCATGTTCTCGTTCCTTACTGGTTTTGATTATGATGGGATGGTCTTCAACCCAATGTTCCTTGGTGAAGTAACTCTCACCTTTACGCCACTTTACATGCAAGATAATCATCGCCTTCAAATATATCTTTTTTGTCAGACAAAAGAGCCTTCAATCATAGTTACTTTGGCGAAAAGAGTCTTGCCTTTCAACTTTTTGTTCATAGAGTTGTTGCGACCATGTTCTAGGCCCAGCTTTGATTTCACCAATTCTCATCCATGCTTTATCCAGTACTTGCAACGCTATCTTTATTGGCATAAAGTTTTTTCAACCCATCTTTCATAGCATCGAATGTTTGCTTTCCTTAAAGTGATTTTTCAAGCATGTTTCCTTAAATTATCATGGTGGTATTGATTAGCAGAGCCATTGGGGCTATTTTCCTTGAGTACTGAGGTAGTACTCACGTGCAACTGTTTGATCTTCCATGACCATGACTATTCCTTTCGAAATTTCAAATTTTAAGCATAGGTGTTACAACTTTTAACCGTTTCAAGGCGGGCTTTCCAAGGATCCTATTGTATACGGACTACGATCCATAATTAGGAAGTTCATGTACTCGTAGAATATAGCTCCTCACCTATTTCAATGGCTAATATGATGTGTCTTTTAGGTATCAAAGAGTCTTCAAGAAAATCGTAATAGGTTTAGCCATGGGTATCCAAGGATGATCCAACTTGCATTTGGTTAAAAACACTTCCAAATAATATATTAATAGAGCTACCAATAGCCACCAACATGCAACTAAGGCTATTGTGAACTATTATAACTTGCACTACCAATTTATCGTAGTGGGGGTATATGACTTACTGCTCATCATCATTATTAAAAGTTATTGAAAAAGAAGCAAGTTGGGGACACCTCGAATCTAAAAGTTCTCTAGTGTGGTCTTCTTAGTAGCTCAAACATAATTCTTTGTGAATTTGCTATTTTCCCTCCACCATACAAACCTTTGATAATGGTATTGATCTTTCTTAGTAGAGGCCAGGAGTGTTGGTTGCCTGCTAGTGCTCACAAAGAGTCTGCATACCTTAGTCTACCTCTGTGACCTCACCTTATAGTGTTTGAGAATAGAGGCTTTCAATTGTCAGATCCTTCATCTATCCCGCCTTGCTGGCTTTGCAGCTTCGCCATCCTAATTACTATGTAGCACTCATTCATGTCGTAATCCTACTATAATGAATTTTACAAAATTTTACCTTCAATTTTCAGAAGACGAATGTGCTTCACCTGCTACTTGTGAGGGATCTAGAAAGATCACATGTACTTTGCTTTTGTGGTCATTACGGCACAAGTATTGATGCTTTGAGAGTCTAGGTGATATGTCGAGGCTTTTTCCATGAGAACTCTCCACATTCTAGATTATTCCAATTCTCTATTGTATTTTGAGTCTAAATCTCATTTTATATCAAACTTACCATTTGATGGTAGGAGGTTGGATTCTTGTTACCGATATCCTACCAGAAGGAAATCTCTATCAATAATCTATTCCACAATGTATCTCGAGCTTTGTCATATGATATCATTTTGCAAGTGATCAATTCAGTATTCAAACGTACGAAGTAGATCTTGAGGGACTCTATTTCTCCCGCCTTACGTCACTAAGCTTAGTAGCCGAAGCTTGCCCCATCCTGGTTCCTGCAAATGCTCGTACTATGAATAACTTTGGATCAAACACCTAGTGGTAACTTTCTATACCATTTGGTAGATCCATCCAAAGTGAGATAAAAGCCTTGACACTTAAATGCAGAACTTGCTTTCTTCAATTGCATTTGTATCACGTACTCACACAAATGGTAGTGATCATCATCATTGTCCAATTCTTACGACTTTGTACTTCAATCCTCATATTCACTGTCCAAACAAGTGTTATACGAGGTATTGAATAGACTTTCAACCCTCTGACCTTCTCGACAACTATTCTTCCTATCTTGTGAGGTAAGTTCTTCCAGAAACCTTTCCTTGGTAGGTCAGTTCCAACGACACCATTTGTGTGTGCTTTTCTAGTTTGCTGTCACAGTTTTAGATGCATGCATGCTTCTGTTATCATTGTGAAAAGCGCCGTTAGTAGTTCTTTAGTTGTATCTTGTACTCTTGCCTTTATATTCTCCATCTTTGCCCATAGAGATGCATTCTTTGTTGTAAGTGCTTTCAAACTTTTAACAATTTCTTGAATGGTTTTTTTCAGTAGACATTTTCTTTCACAAGCAACGAGCTATGTGGGAAAAATGTCAGCTTGCGCTTTCACTGGAGTTTTTATTCCCTTTTACTCTTAAGATTAGCGTCACTATCTGGTTGACAGTTACTGCGTTTTCCGACTTCCTCATCCGACGCTTTCATTTCCTCTTTTTTTCCTCAATTTGACCCATGGTTTCAAATCTCCAGAATTTCGAGCTTTTTCAGATAAAATAAGATTTCGTGGTATGTTTTGTTCAAGTTTTTGCACAAACGATGCCAACTTTTTATGATAGAAATCTGATCAACAAATCATACTCATATAGCTATGATTTTTACTTCATAAACTCATTAGTTTTGATGATCAAACTAGAGTAAGAAGAGAAATTTCCATTTGAGATGGAGATATTTGAATTGCATGCGTTTCTCTTCAAATAAAGGGGTATTTATAGAGTTTCCTCAAAACTTTAGGATAATTAAGTCGTTTTGAGATAATGACAGATTGCAGCTCTTTATTAGCTTTAATAATAATCGATTTAGTCAAGAATCACACTTTATACATTTGACTTACGTGCTTTTCATTAACAGTCTGTAACCTACCCGAATTAGGAAAATGGTTTCATAAGCTTTGTGCGAGTCTTTTGTATTTATTCTCCTCGTTTGCATTGATAAGTGTGTTTTACACACGAATCTTGTACCATTTGAGCTTAATATGTTGTTTATAGAACGTATTTAATATATTTGCTAGTATTATTGTGTTGAAGGTATGGTAAGATGGGAAGAAATAAAATGTTGAAGTAAGGTAAAGAAAAGAATAGAAGAAAATGGGCACTCGGGCGCCCAAGCGCCGAAAGTAAAAGCTAAATATTGGAGCAGAAAGGCAGCGCTTGGGCGCTGCTAGTGCTGCCATATGCATGAAGACCCGAAAGGTAGCACCAACAATGAATCTGCAGTGAAGCAACGCCTGTTTCCCAAGTCGCAACACCTAGATTTTTTTTTTCTTGGCCACGAAAAGCCCATAAAGAAGACTCCCAATTGGCCAAGACTATTGGGGAAGTATAAATATACATGAAGAGCTACGAATTGGGGGTTCCACACTTTGCAAAATTGAGAGAAAAACGAAAGATCGAAGAGGAATTCGTGAGAAGAACTACATCAAGGATTCGAGTTAAAATCAAGGATTAGAGCGGAAGAAGATCTTGGTGCAATAGCTGATTCTTTTGTATCTTTATAATCAATTAAATCCGATGATGTATTCGAATATTGTTATTTATTTCATCATTTTCATTTTAAGCAGTTAAATTTCTTATTATGGCAAACAATGTAATTTATTGAGACCCTTAGTTATTTGATTCAAGAATTTTGATTTTTATTCTTCCATGTGTTGTTTT
>CAIGRL010031606.1:0-10809 GCA_903798325.1 Fraxinus xanthoxyloides
TTAGGTAGTATTTTATCCAAAAAACAGTAAAATATCATTATTTTGGGCCTTGAATAAGTGTATAAACTACACTTATCAGCAAGCAGTAGACATCACAGCCTGTAATTTTACTAAGCTTGGAAATCTGTCCAGCAACCTAGGAAAGAATTGATTTGGTCTGCCAAACGATTTTCTGCCAAGAGATGGGGTGCCCTGCCATCCTAGCTTCACATCTGATTTTCCATAATTTCCAAGTGATAATAAGTGGTGTAATGCAGCGAAGAATTCCCGCTTGTGAAGAGCTAGACATATTTTTCCACCATAAATTCATCATTCCTTTCCAATTTGTAACAAAGGGAAGGGATATATAGAAATGAGCTGCAAAATAAGACCAAACTTTTTTTGCGATATCTCCATTACATAGCACATGATCAATGGTTTCTATCGAGGGATTAACACAACATTCGCATTTTGAGACCAATGGGATCCCAATTTTTTTACCACATCATCAACTGGCAAGCAATTTAGAAGAGCTCTCCAAGAAACGAAGGAAATTCTTTGGGGAACTTGGTGATGCTACAGCCACCATTTCCATGTGCATGTAACGCCTTTTTTCCTAATCAATTCCCAAGCCGATTTTGTGGAAAAGGGACCATCTTGAATTGATCAAGCTGTCTAGATAGTTTTATGGGCACACTCTCAATAGCTGTTGCTTGTCTTTCATCCAATAACTTCCTAAGCCGCCTTCCAATCCAACTTCCATTATTCGTCAGTTCATCTTTAATATGTAATTGTGGTTCCTTAAATTCCCATCCTGCCTCTACCAAACATTGACTCCTCGTCCAGTTATCATACCAGAAGTTTGAAAAATCATCCTGAACCCAGCAAAATGATTTTTGCAACATAATATGTAGTACCAAGACCACCCCTTTCCAAAACCAGGACTACGTAGGAGAAGATTTTAGCAATGCAATAGGTTTGTTCTTCATGTATTTAGCATTAAAACATTATGCCAAAAGGAATTTCCAACCATCAGTTTCCAAGCAAATTTCAGAAATAATGTTCGCTGCACTTCACCAAAACCCCGAATGCCTTAACCACATTCCTCCATTGGGTAGAAAATTTTCGTCCAAGAAACCCATTTTTGTTTTCTAGATCCGTCAATTGCATTCCAGAGAAATGATGAAAAAATATGGAGGCAGATTCAGGACCGAAAGGATATGAATTGGCATGCTACGAAGTACATGTTTGATCAGAGTAATTTTATCCCCAAAGGAGAGTAGATGGCCCTTCCATCCAGCCATTTTCTTCTGAATTTTTTCTAACAATTGTTCAAATAAACTATTCAACAATCTTCCAGCATAGAGTGGGATGCCCAAGTAGGTGCAGGATAGAGCACCTTCTTTAAAACCCGAGGCTGCCAATAGTTTTCTTTTACGAATAACCGAGGTGTGTTGGGAAAAAACATAGATGATTTTATAGGACTTACAGATTGACCAGACATCAATTCATATGCTTTTAAAGTTTCCAGCAACTTGGTCATTGATTTTTTCCTTCCATTGGCGAAAATAAATAATTCGTCAGCATAGAATAAATGACTTACCATAATATCCCCAGCGTGTAAAGGCTGAATTAGATTGGTTGCATAAGATTGATTGATCATTCTGGACAATAGTTCTTGTGCTATAATAAATAGATATGGTGATAGTAGGTCTCCTTGGCGCAATCCTCTCAATGGCTTGAAAAATCCCTTGTCTTGCCATTAATCATGATTGAGTAGTATGGAGAGGAAATTCAATTAAAGATAAGGTTCATCCACTGGTTGGAAAAACTCAATCTTCTAAGTACCTCCAACAGGAATCGCCAGTTAACTCTATCATATGCTTTAGCCATATCTATCTTCAATAAAGTGTTTTCACCCCTCATCTTCTTATGAAAACTATGCATCATCTCCTGAGTAATATAAATGTTATCAAAATTACTTCTGCCTTATAGAAACGCTGATTGTTCTCGAGAAACTAATTTGTCAAGCAGAGGAGCTATCCGAGCTGCCATGATTTTGGAATAGATTTTATACACACCGAGCATAGGCTAATAGGCCTGAAATTCTCGAAACTTTTTGGGGACTCCATCTTAGGGATAAGGACAATATTAGTTGCCCCAAAAGTACTCGTTAGGGGGCAACCCTCAAAAAATTTTGTAGCCACCGCAAGGAGATCGGACTGGACAACATCCCAGGCAAAAATGAAAAAACTTGCACTAAAATCATGAGGTCCGGGGTTGCTATCTTTGGGGATAGACCAAAGAGCAACTTTACCCTCTTCCAAACTAGGTGGTTTGCATAGTATCCTGTTATCTCCTCAGTAATGCTTGGCGTCAAGATTGCAAGGTAATTATCATCCAAAGAAATAGGTGAAACCGAGAACAGATCCTAAAAAAACTACACAGCTCTCTCGTGTATTTCATCAGCTGACTTAAGTTCAGTGACGTCATCAAAGACCATCTGATCAATAGTTTTGTCTCTTATTTTTATTTCTGACCGAAGCATGGAAATATTTGGTGTTGCCATCTCCCTCTTTCAGCCATTTAATGCGTGATTTCTACCTCCATAAAGTTTCCTCTATATCTAGTCAGGCTACAAATTGATTTCGGCATTATAATAACTGATATTCAGTCTCCAGTGAAAAATCTCCATCAGCGAATTTTCTAGATGAATCAGACTAGTTTCAAAATTTTCTATCTCCTGTTGCACCCTACCAATCACCTTGCGGTTCCAAGATGTTAAAGCTAATTTCTTGTTCCATAATTTACACCCAAGATAGACCATAGGAGAGCTAGACATATTCATCTCCTAGCTCTTTTCATCAGGGGTAAAAATTCCTGATGGGAACTCCACATGCTTAGGAATCGAAACCGTCTAAAACACGACAAACTCAATTTGTCCCTTCATCTCAAAACCATCGGGTAGTGATCCGATGACGTGCGTTCAAAATAAGATAAGGCTACTTATGGAAATTGATTATTTTAATTCTAATTAACCAGAATACGGTCCGGGTGAACCCATATACGACGAGTGTCATGGTGTCCATTACACCATGATAGTTTCGATCCATCAAAAGGAATATCCATCAAGCCTATCTCATGAATAAAATTGTTAAACTTCCTCCTGGCCAAAAAAGAGGAAGGCAAACCACCTAATTTCTCAGCACTAGACCGAATAGTATTAAAGTTGCCTCCCACTAGCCTTCCTTATTCTCCAGTATCTAAGCTCTTCAACTGATCCCACAATTGCCTTCATTTTCTCAGGCAACAACTGGCATATATGAAAGAAAAAACACTCGAGCACGTCCCACCGCAATCCAAACAGAGAGCTTTCACTGATAAAGACACTTCATTATTCTAGAAAATCCATATTTTGCCTCCCACCTCGATGTTTGACGCATAGTGTAGGAATCTTAAACGATGAGCCCAACATACAATTCTATCAAGAGAAACAAAAGGTTCGATAACTACTAATACTGAAGGATTGAATTGTTTTTTCAGCCTCATTAATCTACTCTTAGAGGAAACGACACCTCTAACATTTGAAATGACTATATTTATCATTAATAAGATTTTTGGACCTGGTAGAGATCCTTAGCATCTCCTGTTTTCTACAGTTTCCCCTACCTCTTTTTAGTGAGATAGTCCTGATATGATCTGTATCATAGTTTAGGATCTCTAGTTTAGGTAAGTCTTTTTCAAATTCACCATCACATGTGATGTCATTGAGTACAATACCTTCGTTTTGGGAGGTTTGGGGAATAGGCTGTCCTCTAACTACTAGGTCTGTGATATTGTCCATGATATCCATGACAAGAATGTCTTAGACGATATCAACGTATCCCCTCTCAATTGCTTGTTCGAGATTAGTTTCTTTAGGCACCAGTTCTGTCGCCAATGTTCCAGTAACATCCGGGTGTCTTCCATTCTCTATACATACATCATTACCTAAAATTATATGTTACATTTGATTACATTGCTATGTTGATTGTTATGTTTGTTTTCTCCACCGGGCCGTCTTCTCCATAAAGATCAATGTTGGTAGCGACTCTACCACCATAACAACCAAATAAAATCGATGTCGAAGAAATTAAAGTGTTCGGCTGTAGGATTCGTCTCCGCTTTTCTATTAATATGTCATCCTTCCTCAACGAATTTTGTTCTCCATCCTTTGCCATATCTGTTAAGATTTATCCGTTATCCTTTTTCCACTAAATCTTCTTAAGTTGAATATTCTCTATGATATTAATTCCTGCGGGCTCCTTATTCTTTTTGCATGCCATTTCCAGGTGTCCCATACCCCTGCAAAAGTGATAGAACAATGGGAATTCTTCATAAATAATTTCTTGATGTCTGCTAAAAGGGTGGAAATGAATGCCCATCCAGAAAGATTGCACCAGGGGTTTAGACAGGTCAATCTCTACACAAACACGAGCCCCATCTATACGAGATGCACAAGCAGTGAAGTTATCCCTTTTCAAGAACTGGCTAAAGGCACCCTATGTTTGATGATTCATTTGCACACACTATACCAAAATCCTCCTTTGTCGAGAGATGAATGAAAACGTTTTGCAGACATTGCATGTTGCCTCATCTCAATCTTCATCTCTAGGACTGGTTGAGGATAAGCCTGAACTATAGAGGCATAGGTTGCATTTCTCCCTGCCACCATGAGGGACGGCCAAAGAGGAGGCTAACTACTAGGTAGTTATATCTAGAGTGAGTGTTTTTCGTGGCTGCTAGGGTTTGAAAATTTCCTGTAATTATATGTACCAACACAATGCTGAAGCAATAGACTTGAGCCGAATTATCATTCATTCACCTACATTTCCAACTTGGTATCAGAGCCAAACCAATAGCCAACATCCCACAAAATTTTGAAGCAGACTCTGCCCCTACATCCATCTTAAGCAGCAACATTGGTGAAATGCAAGGGAGCAATCACCTCTCACCCTTTGGTGTGAATTTAAACAAGTAGTATCAGTTAAGCTTGAAAAAAATAACTTCCTTATATGATAGAACATGATACTGCCCATCATCCGGGGACACAGCTTTGAAGGCTACATTCTGGGAAAAAAGATGTGTCCTTCAGAATTCATTGGAACTCAGTAGCTGGTGAAGCTGGAACCAACATCAAAATGACAAAAAATCCAAAGTACAATCAGTGGATGTCAACAGACCAGTTACTAATGGGTTGGCTTTACTCCTCTAGCTTTACTCCTCTATGACTCCAGACATTGCCATGAAAGTCATGTGAGCCAGGAACTCAAATGAACTGTGGGCAGCAATGAAGGAAAGTTATGGAGGCAGAACAGATCCAGAATTACCTTTCTTACTGGTGAACTTCAGAAATCAAGAAAAGGGGCTATAAGCATTGATCAATACCTGAACAAAGTTAAACTGTGGCAGACAACCTTGAAATTGTTGGCAAAGCTATTCCTTGTTCTGATTTAGTCACTCAAGTTCTGGCAGGTCTTGATGAAGAATACACACCAATTGTTGTTTGGATTAACAGTAGTGATAACATTACCTGGGAGAACTTTAATCAACACTAATGAATTTTTAAGAGAACCTCAACACGGTGAGAAGTGAAATGATAGGAATTAATCTTGATCAAACCTCAATGAAATTTTCTCAGAGGTCTGGTCCCAACTACAATCATAACAGATCCTACAGATCATCTTCTAATAGAAGATTCTCTGGTTACAACAGCTTCAGAGGTGGAAGAAGATGAATGAATAGAGGAGGCACCTTCAGTGATAGTGACAGAAATATATGTCAAGTGTGTGGGAAACTTGGACATAAGGCAAACATTTTGCAACTTTAAATACGATGAAAGGTACATAGGAACACCGCCAAATCAGAGGCCAAACTACAACCCTTCACCATCAGCATTTGTAGCATCTCCCAACACTATGAATGACCCTGCTTGGTTTGCTGACATTAGAGGCAACAACCATACCATTTGAGACAAGCAAAACCTGACTTCAACCAATGAATATACTCGTAAGGAAGAAATCATGGTTGAAAATGGAAATAAACTACACATATCACATTTTGGTAATAGTCATCTTCCAACTCTGAATAACAAAACACTTGTGCCAAATTTTCACGTACAAACCATAGTATACATGAGATAATCAATTGCACTGGAGTAAGGAGCTCGAGACATGTAACCAATGTCTTCATCTGACTGTGGACACAAGTTAGATGATAGTTTGAAGTTGGTAGCCAAGGAAGTACTGACAGCCTTAACTTTCGTCATATTGAATCTTTCACGCACCTTCTCAATATAACCCTTCTGACTCAAATATAATCTTCTAGTCTTCCAGTCCCTCAAAATCTCTATTCCAAGAATCTTCTTTGTTGCACCTAAAATCCTTTATGTCAAACTTCTTGTTAAGTTGTAATTTTATTTTCTGACCTCTACTTTATCCTTCGCTTCTATGAGCATATCATCAACATATAACAAATATCCTTCGCTTCTATGAGCATATCATCAACATATAACAAATATGTAGTTGATCCACCACTTTCCTTTCTAAAGTACACACAACTATCATAATTACATGTATCAAAACCATGAGTAGTATGAATGAATCAAACCTTTTATACCACTGCCTCGGTGACTGCTTCAATTCATACAAAGATTTCTTCAATAAGCATACATAGTCTTCATTTTCTGAAGCTATGAACCTCTGTAGTTGTTGTATGTAAATGCTCTCCTCAAGTTCTCCATGTAAGAATGTTGTCTTGACATCCATTTGCTCATGTTGAAAATCATTCTTAGCCACAACTCCAAGTAAAGCCGGAATAGACATGTCCTTCACAAATGGTGAGAATACATCTGTAAAGCCAACACCTGAAATCTGACTGTAGCCTTTTGCTACCAATCTAGCCTTGTATCTAGCATCTTCAATCCCTTATGTGCCTTCTTTCTTTTAAACACCCATTTGCAACGAACCACCATTTTACCTTTAGATAATTTCACCAAGTCCCAATGTTATGTTTGTTCAAAGACTCCATCTGCTCATGCATAACAATCATCTATTTGTTAAAATCACTACAACTGATTGCCTTAAAATATGTATCAGGCTTTTCGATGGAATCAATGTCGTCGACCACGCTTAATGCATAAGTTACCAAATCTGCTTTCCTATACTTTTGTGGAGGCTTAATCTATCTGCGAGGTCTATCCTTAGCTGTTGAATATTATGGTGCCGATTATGTAGGAAAAGTAAGCAAGGTATTGCTGTCGTCAACCCTGAACTGGACTGATCTGTAGTAGACTGTCTTGCAGTCTCTGACTGTTCCTCTGACTCAATTTCCAACTCCACCTGAGTTGAACAATTCCACTCCTCGATTTTATCAGAATCCCCATGAGTATAACACGAAACATAGTAAGTTCATCAAATACCACTTTTCTACTAACAACCACCTGAATAGTCTCTGGACACCACAACTGATACTCCTTCACACTTGATTTATACCGAAGGAAGATACACTTTCAAATCCTAGGCTCCAACTTCCCATTATCCATATGAGCATAAGCCTAACAACCAAACATTTTCAAATCAAAATAGCAAGAAGGTTTACCAGACCATGCCTCTTCTGGTCTTTTTTTATTAATGGCAATTGAGAGTGAGCGATTAATCAAAAAACAAGTCGTAGTGGCAGCTTCAACCCAAAAAGATTTAGGCAACCCAGAATTTGAAAACATACAACGAACCTTTTCCATCAAGGTTCTGTTCATCCGTTCTGCCACACCTTTCTGTTCATGAATATCAGGCACTCTTAAGTGTCTTAAGTGCCTTCAACCCCACAGAAGCTATTGAATTTATCTAAGCAAGACTCTAACTCGTTATCATTGCGTAGATATTTCACTTGCTTTCCAATCTATTTTTCTACCAATATTTTGTACTCTTTGAAGGTCTCAAACACATTACTCTTCTATTTCAAGAAGAATACCCAAACTTTCCTGAAGAAATCATCTAATACTATTAACAAGTAATAATAGCCACATTTAGATAGTACCCTGGCTGGTCCCCAAAGATCTGAATGAATATATTCAAGTGTCCCCCTCGTGTTGTGTCTTTCTTCAGTAAATCTGATTCTCTTCTATTTTCCAAAGACACAGTATTCTTAAAACTCCATTTTGCTGGTCTTCTGCCTATCAAGAAGTCCCCTTTTACTCAGCTTCGTCATCCCATTCTCAGTCATACGCCCGAGCCTCATATGCTGAAGTTTTGTAACTTCATCATCTGTCAAAGAAGAAGTAGAAATTGCTACATCTCCAAACACAGTAGAACCATGCAAAATATACTTGAGTAGAGTTGTTATGTCTATACTTGAGTAGAGTTGTTATGTCCATTCATGACAATAAGAGCACGCTTGCTCACCTTCAAAACTCCATATTCATTGCTGTATTTTTAGCCATTTGAGTCAACAGCACTGAAAGATATGAGATTTCGCTTCAGTTTTGGAATATGTCTTACTTTTGTAAGTATTTTGAGAATTCCGTCGAATATTCTGATCCTGACTGTACCAACTCCAGTAATCTTGCAAGACGCGTTGTTTTCCATAATCACTGCATCTCTTGAAACTCCTTTATATGTAGAAAACCACTCTCTATTAGAACACATATAAAAAGTACAAGTTGAGTCAAGAACATATTCCTCACTAGATTTAGTATCTCCATCAGAAATCATAAGAAGCTCTCCACCACTTTCCTCATCCTCTACAACGTCAGCCTCTATTGTATTAGCATGTTGCTTCCATTTCTATGTAGCACGAGTAGCTTTTTTCTATTTTTGAAGGCAAATCAATCACTCTAATATGCTCATTCTTCTTAGAGTAATGACATATCTTCTCAACATGTCTAGATTTCGATCTGCCCTTCATATTTCTACTAAAATTCCTATCTTGATTCCTCCCACGCACAATCAAGCTTTTAGCATGATTTCCTGATCCTCTAGCTAGATGTCCCATCTTATCCTTAGATAATAAAGCATCATAGACTTCTTCCACAGTGAGAGCAGTGAGAGTGTCCTGACTATAGAGAATAGTGTCCCTAAAAGTCACATGTGGTGGTGGCAGTGAACACGACAACATCAAAGCCAAATCCTCCTCGTCATACATAACCTCTAATGTTTCCAAATCAGCCACGATTTCTTTGAACATAGTTAAGTGATCATCCAATGATGTACCTTTAGACATCCAGTGAGAATACAAGTATTGTTTCACATGTATCTTGCTAGTCAAACTCTTTATCAAGCAAAGTTGTTCCAACTTCAACCACAGTGCAGCGACACTCTTTTCCTTAAGAACATTTTGAAGAATCTGATTCGAGAGATGTACATGAATTTGACATTGGGCTTTCCGATCCCTACGCCGCTTTTCATCTTGCGTCCAGGTAGTCTGCATCCTATAAAAGCCAAGCAAGGCTTCCTCAAAATCCATGTGTCCCAACACCGCTCACATTTTCACTTGCCATAATGTAAATCTTGTATTTCTATCCAACAATGGAATATCACACTTCATTATCGGCATGCAAAACAATCAACCTTACGCTCTGATACCACTTGTTATAAAATCCGAATTACAAGATATGACGACAATGAAATAAAGATGAAAGAAAGAACAAGAACACAAGAAATTTGAGGAGTATACACTATAAAATCAATAGCATTGTGTTTACAATATCAAGATTTCAATAATCAATTAAAATCTAGGCTTTTAAGAATGTTTTCTCTCAATTCTTTCAATGATAGAATGTAATATTAATGTTACAAGTACTATATATGTATGAACCCTAGGTTTAAGTTGTAGATGAAAATGAGTCCAAAAATGCATCAAAAAGCGAAACGGGCTTGGGCCGGAAAAACCTATCGCTTGATTGATGGATAAGTGACAGGTTGGGTGATAGAGTCTCGAGTTATTTTTCACCAGACTTAATTGAGCATCTAGCTATCCTCGGGCTAGCGAAAATGCGACGACTTTTTCTCTGGTCCGTAATTTTGATCTCTTCAAAACTCTCTAATTTAAATTCCAATACCCAATAAAATTTGGGTCAAACCACAACACGACTATTGAATTATAATTCCTCACTGGCTAGCTGAAGCATGAAAGGAAAACATCATCAACACAAGAGCTTTCTGTTGGTAAAAAATAGGGTGGGATCTTCTTTCATGTGGAAAAGTCTGCTTTGGGGATGGGAGATTCTTTCAAAGGTATTCAGATGAAGAGTGGGAAATTGGAATAAAATCCACCACTTTTTAGACCCATGGATTCCACATCAATTAGTTTCCCAACACGTTACTACTTCCAATGGTGATATTTGGAAGTACTTAATTTCAGCGAAAGTCTGCTCGAAATTTAGGAAACTAAGGATGTTTCTGTATCCACTGATTGGTAGTTAATTAACGTAATTCCATTGAGCACAAGTGAGACTGATGTTGCACTCCTTTTGCACTATTATGTGTTACAGGTAAACGCAGTGTGTAGTTGATATAGATGCCTTTTAAATATGAGATTTTATGGAATTTCATCTAGCTCCTTCAGCCTGGAGTTTATATGTTGCAATTAGCCATCCTCTAAATATATGTTTAAGACTTTTGAGATCATGTGCCAATGATGATCTAGAAATTCGAGACCGCCACATTGCAATATGGAATTGCAATATTTTTAGTTGGCATTCTGGATATACTCATGTTGCAACAGTAAATAGAAACCAAAGCAACGGACATTTGGGGTCAGCACTAAAGTAGTCACATTGCAATATGGGAGTGC
>CAIGRL010031607.1:0-14682 GCA_903798325.1 Fraxinus xanthoxyloides
ATAATGTTTCTACAAAAAAAAAAAAAAACGTCCATTCAACTTTGAGACCCCCCTACTTCGATGGGCTGGCTCCGCCCCTGTGTACAACCCTTTCCTATTCTGTGGGTATGGCGACACAAATTCTTTTGGCTCGATCCGAAAAGCACACAGTGCAACATATGTGGTGAAACTAAAATTATGAAAAAAAAAATGGGGGCGTATGGTGGTAGCGTAGCCCCCACCATATGGACACGTTTTATTTTATATATGATGTATATTAGGGTATCGATATATCATATCATTCGGAATAGTTGCATCTCTTGTAGTCATGTGAATTTTCTCCTTATCTGCCCATTGTTTTTTTCCGTCTTGAGTTTCATGTATTCATGTTATTATTTTATATTGCCTATTCTTGTTTTTGCAAACATTAACTATTTTTCTCAACAAATAAAAATATAAAATTTAAATTCTAAATTCATTGCATGATTACGAAGGTCGATCTCACAGTCACTTGAGGTGAATTTATATCACTATTAAGCTTCTTGTACAGGGGATCTTTGATAAGGGCTGAGGTGCATCCACTTCAATCCCCCGGTCAAAACTCTGTGATGAGCCCTGTATGAGTAGCAACACTCATATATCATGGGGTGTTGGTTTAAGATAACGAGCTGTTTCTCTTATGTTTGTTAATAATTTATTGCCATTAAGTGAGTCCTCAAATCAAATAGTATATGTTCTAAAATTGTCTTTGTTATAAAATTATTCACTATCTAGAATTATTTAGAATTAGAGAGTGTTTATTGGATGTTAGCAAGTTGTCATAGGAATGACAACAGAGGCAGGTAGGGGCAACCTCCGTCCCGCTAGGCAATTTACCGTCCCATCCCCGCCCACATTACCCGTCTAAGGCGGGGTGGGGCCCTTTATCCCGTTTATTACCCTTTTTTATATAAGTTTTTGATAATTCATTTTATTGTTCTCGTTCATTAGAGTGAGACAATAATATATTTTTAAATGTATTTATTTATTTTTAAAAGTTAAATTATTCAAATATATTTAATAAATTAAAACTTTTATTGTTTGTCATATTTTTTTAGATAATTTTAGTTACCGTTTTTTTTATTAAAACTAATGAAATTTCTTAAGATTTTTCATTTAAAGTATTGAATTTTAAAGAAAAATTAAACGGGGCGGGACAAAACACCCATTACCCATAAACGTCCCGTCCCCAATCCATACACTATAGTCTATCAAATTTTTTTTTTTTTTATCAAAATTTACTATAAATCTAATTTTATTATCCACTAAACAGGGCCACGATATTATTTTAACATAAAATATTTTATATTTGGTGAAAACTTGTAATTTATTTATTTATGTTTTATTGATCAGGAGATTTACATTGAAAAAGATAATAATTATGATACTGTAGTTGTGATGGAATCCAACAATATAAAAGGTTAAAATACCCCCACGAACCCTACAAATTCTCTAAACAATCGATTCCTTTAAAATACTTTTAATTTTAGATAAATGAATTTTAAAAGACTACTGAGATGTACACAGATTGAGATTCAATAATTCAAATGACAATTTGATGATTTACTCATGATTATATCGAATATTAACAAACTAAACATGTATAATTTAACGTGACACTAAAATCAAATATAATTTAATGCGACGATTATTAATGATGAAACGGAATATTCGATCAACACATGAAATTAATGCTTTTAACAAAAATCATGTATCATCTAACGTGACATTAAAATCGTATATACTCTAATTTGAGTATATTAATTAAAAAAAATTGAACATGTCAGAACATGTTCTGAATTATAAAACAAAATTAATGCATTAAGACCTTGTCCAGGTCAAATTCAATTTTAAAACATAATCTTGGCCAACTTGGTCCCGAAGAAAATATACGTGGAGAAGAGTCGCAACCCCTTGGAACCCAAGAAAATACCAAGAATAAATATTTCTCTAAGCTAATGTCAATTCATCATCTACTTCCAAAATAATCAAGTTTCCTTGAGCCCCTAGTCCGGCCAAATTTCCTTCACCCTGCCACCACCAGGACGGTGTTGACGCCAAGAATTTAGTCGGTCTATCCAAACTATGGATCCCTTCATGGAACAAATCACATATCTCAACGTTACCCCATATCCCCAACCCATGGCTCCTATGGGCTTCACCGAAAATGGGTCAGCCACTTTTTTGTCTTCGGGCAACCCTTGTCTAGATTTCTTTTTCCATGTAGTCCCAGACACACCGCGTGAAACTCTCCATGAACTTTTGAAACTATCTTGGGACCATGATTCTTTGACAACCTTAAAATTGGTGGGAAATTTGAGGGGTGTTAGAGGCACTGGCAAGTCAGATAAAGAGAATTTCTACGCAGCTGCACTTTGGATGCATCAATACCATCCCAAGACATTGGCATGCAATATAGGGACTTTCGCAGAGTTTGGATACTTCAAGGATCTTCTTGAGATCCTTTATAGGCTTCTTGAAGGACCCGAGGCTCGACGAAACAAGAAGATGGAGTGGATAGAGAAGAAAAGACAAAAGATTAGAGTGAGAAGACTTTATTTTCTTAAGATAAATGAAGACAAAGAAGAGGATTTGGCCGAGGTGGAGAAGAAGAAGATGTTGAGAGCTAAAGTGCCGAGAGAGGAAAGAATCGAGGTGAATATGAAGAAAGTTAAGGAGGAAATGGAGAAAGCAAGAAAATTGAGAAAATTGAAAGTGTTCAACATGGCAAAAAAGGCCTCCGAAAAGTATGATCAAGATGCAAATTACAGATTCTTGCACGATCAGATTTCAACCCTTTTCGCGCAGTTACTGAAATCTGATATTGAATTCTTGAACTCTGGTGAGATTAAAAGTTTAAGTCTTGCAGCAAAATGGTGTCCCACTATTGATTCATCATATGATAAGGCCACTTTGATATGCAAAAGCATAGCTGAAAAAATCTTTCCGCGTGAATCTACAGCGGAATCTGAAGGCCTCAGTGAAGAACAATATGTTTATAAGGTGAAAAACAGGCTGAGAAAAGAAGTGCTCGTGCCATTGCATCAGGCTTTAAAATTGCCTGAGGTGTTTATGAGTGCAAAGCAATGGGAACTGGTTCCTTACAATCGGGTTGCATCTGTTGCTATGAGGAATTACACTGATATTTTCTTACATCGTGACAACAAAAGATTCAGGGAATATCTTGAGAATGTGAAGGTGGGGAATGCGAAAATTACAGCAGGAGCATTGTTGCCTCATGAAATAATTGCCAAGTTGAAAGGTAGTAGTGGAGCAGCCATAGTTGCTGATCTTCAATGGAAAAGAATGGTTGATGACTTGTTAAAAAATGGGAAATTAACAAATTGTCTTGCAATTTGTGATGTTTCGGGCAGTATGTATGGGACACCAATTGAGGTGGCAGTTGCGCTTGGACTACTAGTTTCTGAACTTTGCGAAGAACCCTGGAAAGGCCATGTGATCACCTTTAGTGAATATCCAGAGTTTCACTTGATTAGAGAGGGCAATCTTAGGTCGAAAACAGAGTTCATAAGAGAAATGACTGCCGGTATGAATACTAATTTTCAAAAAGTATTTGACAAGATTTTGGAGTTGGCAGTTAACGAAAACTTGCCTGAAGAGAAGATGATTAAGAGGGTTTTTGTCTTTAGTGATATGGAGTTCGACATAGCCTCTGTGAATCCATGGGAGACGGATTATATGGTGATACAGAGAAAATTCCAGGAAAAAGGATACAAAAACGTGCCTGAGATCGTATTTTGGAACCTTAGGGACTCATCTGCAACTCCTGTGACAGCTACACAGATTGGGGTAGCTCTTGTTAGTGGATTTTCCAAGAACCTGTTAAAACTTTTCTTGGAGGAAGATGGGAATATTAAACCAGAAGATGTAAGGAATTTGTCTGGTGAAGATGTGAAAGAAGAATCGTCAAATCCAGAAGCTGTAATGGAAGCTGCTATATCTGGCGAATTGTATCAGAAACTTGTTGTTCACGATTGATGTATATGATAAATTGATTAATGTTAAATTCAAAAACATGTCTTCAATTTTTTTGTCGAACGCGCCACACATGCACAATGTGCGTAAAATAGGCGGCAACAAGACGTGGATTCAGAATATCTGAATGCTATGATACAATGCTACACCAGTTGACCTGAAAGATAAAAGCCTTTAAGATTAAGAAAGACAAATTATCATTCAGAACATCGTCGTTCCCCTCCCCCTCCATCCCCAACCACCCTTCGCCAAAACCAAACCAACTACTCCTTTTCAACGCCTCCTCTTTCCATAGTCGCCATCAATCCATCATTGCCGCCTTCCCTACCAAAACATCAAAATATTTTGTATAATCCTTACTGATTAGAAGTCCGACAGTGCGAAGAATCCAAGGAAGCATCTGAAGAACATGAAGCGTTCATTGACAAGCCAAATCCTCAAAAATGGAGGCTGCATTTTTTTTTTCCTTTTAAAACCCATCATTGGAGACGATTGTTCAATTTTCTTTACTGTTGGAGACCTTTTCTTTGAGCCTCGTCACTATCTTATACACTGATTTTACCACTAATAGTCTAATAGATATGAATTAATGCTTGTAGGGATTTAGTTTTCTAATCTTTTTGGTCTAAATCCCAACAAACCACCATGGTAGTGTGTGAAGAATTGGAGATGCTGAATTAAAGATTTTTAGATTTTGAATTGAAACAAAGTGAGAAACTCGTGCCTAAATGGCGATTCAAGTATGAGTAATTAGAACATAACATCCTTCCCTTTCACAATTATTGTGGAAAATGTCATTATCTTTTATTTTTTAACATTTTCACTCTTATTTCTATCTTTCATTGTCAAAATGTCATTTTCATCCATTTTCTCAATGAAAAGTTGTAAAACGATGAATATACCCTCTATTTAAATAACACAAAAAGAAAAAGAAAGAAATAATTGTAATCATAGTCTCAAATTTTTAAAAAAGTGAAAACGAGTCCCAAATAAATTATTAAAAGAGTAATTAACACATAATATATTACTATTATTGTGAAAAACGTCCATACATTTCATTTTTATTTTTATTTTTTTGAATTTTCACCATTAATTACACGTTTGATTGTACAAACCATTTTTTCTATTCATTTTCATCCAGTTTCTCAATAAAAGCAGTAAAATAACGAATATATCCTCCTATTTAAATAAAAAAATAAAGAATTAATTGCAATTATAGTCCCAAAATTTTTAAAAAGCGCAAATCAGTCCCAAATAAATTATTAGCTCGGGATTTTGACCAGCAATTTGATCTCACACATTAACAACCCCAAATAACTTCGAGTCAGTAGTCGATGTACATTACTAGCTCGTGATCAAGGTTACGTACCACGCTCAAGTGAAATTAAATTGGTGCTAGCAATGTTACAAATAAAATTTCATGTGGTCTAGTTTAACATATTTAAAATGACAATCAACCTTATTACAAAAGTCAAAGATAATTATCAAAATAAAGTCATAGCCATTATTTATAAATTATGTATTACAAAATTTGATCGAATTATAAATCGAATTTTTATACATTTAACCATAGTTATAAAACCCGGCCCGGACCGGCCGATCGGGTTAAGAAACCGGTGACCCGGGCAGTTGTCCGGGTCAGGTAGATTAATTTAATATGGATGCACATGACTTGATTAAAACTCGACTTTGATCGAGTTAACTCGACTGATTGATCGATTTTCAAAATATTAGGGGTCTAATGAATTAAATCTTGGATCTCTAAGTAAAACAATTAACTCATCACCATTAGAGTAGTAGAGTACTTCAATGTTTATTATATGCAAGAAGTAATGTGTATCAAATTTATCATTATATGTTTTCTAAAAGTAATTTTATAAAAAAATTGGTCAAACATTTAACTTTATTTTATAGACCTAAATAATTAGTGAAAAATAATTTTAAAAAATACATAATTTTGCCTAAAAAAATTTATATACTTTGATTTTTTTTCTAGATTTTCATGAAATGACCCATCGGTCCAACCATTGACACATTGATCCAACCAGTAATCCGAGACCCAATACCTTGTTCGGGTAGATGTCCGGGTCGGGTCTAATAACTATGCATTTAACCACCTAAGCACTCTATTTATAATATCAAAAATATCTCCAAACATTACTGTATATTGAGTGATGTTTACCCAAGGCGCACTCACGGGTAGTGACTGCGGATTCGTACGCCAAAAAAAAAAATACAAAAATCTACAAATAAATGTAAACTCAAAAGTAAAATATCCTTTTATTGAAAAAATTAATATTTCATTTCGACTGTGGTGATTACAAATAAATTTAATCGACGTTGAAACACTATCTAACCTCTGAAAGTATAATTTCTTATGCTTGTTTTCTATTTTTGGAAATTGACTAAAGTGTGCAAAATAAAATCAATTGTCACAAATTATGTGTGTAAGTCTTATTTTTAAAACAATTAAAAGTCAAATCGACAAATCATTTTCCATAAGTTCCTTGCTTTCGTGGCTTTATTGAGTTTCCATTGGGGCTTCATTTTTTCAAATTCATTTTCAATCATATATTTCACGACTCATTATTTTTATTAACTTTTTAATCACATCTTTAATCAGCTTCTATTAAAAAATCAATTTTCAGTTAAATCAAACGGGAGCCAAATAAATCGTCAAAATATGGGAAACTGAATCCCATTCAATGGTTGACTTCTTCGATAAATCAAAACCAGAAAATACTTGAAAGCTTAAGGTGGGCATTTTATACTTTTTTTTAAGTAATGTGAGCGTTCTGAGTGTTAAGGAATAATGTTAGCATTTTGTAGAGGCCCTTTTTTACCAAATAAGGCAGATGCAACAATGACTTCATGCAATTGTTCCAACTCATTCAAATGAGCGAGATGAATATTAAACTCAATACTATAGTTGCCCTAAAGGCAGCAACCTAAAGCGAGAAGCACCAATTAAAAGAGATGGTATGATTTTGATTACGATTTCGATTTCGACAGATATAAAGATGTAACTACAGAAGAGAAATAGAGATGTTTTCATAATCGCCATAAATAGGAAAGATATATCCATCAATATTTATGACAAATCTCACCAGTGTTCTTGGTAACTTTTTAATGAGGCTCCTTCCCATTCTTCATCTAGATAGAAGAACATTGAACAACTTATTAAGTTTTCAAATAAGAAACCTACATATTTGATTGTAAAACTTACGTTGTAAGAATCATTCATATGAAATAACTTATAATAAGCTCAAAGTTGTATAAATGAAATTGTATTACTCTAATGTGAACATTAAATCATGTGTTAGGACTTATGTTGTATTGATAATTCTTTAAACAAAATAATTATTATAAATGAAAAATATTATTATAAAAGAGTTATAAAAGTTAAGGAGTCTTTTTGGGGTTGTATAGATGAACTAGAAGTCTTTGGGTTGGAGTATGGAACATGAAGAAAAAGTTGTCGGATTTAAGCTAGGTTGTCGCCTATTTGATGCTCGAGCGGAAAAAATAAAACCATTGTCGCTCGACTCTCACTTGAATGACACACCTGTCACTCGTCTATTGTTAGCCTGCGCTCGAGCTATGGTGTTATATGTGAAACCCTATTTTCCATTTTTCAAGAGTTCTATCCATCATATACTACCAAAATAACTCATATTCTAAATACCCAATGCACATTACATTTCTAGGGTGGTTGATTATTATAATACATCCTCATAACATCATTACAAGATCTAAGAACATATTCAAACTTTGAGATTAAACCTTTGATTCTTGATATCAATTAACCACAAGCTGGGAAAAACATTAAATTCAAATAATCTAAAACACCCACTTCCTAAAGAGATTCAGGAAAATACTTTCTCATTAACTTTTAGAGGTTGTTGAAGATGGAGGAGGGTTAGACCAGAGGCATAGAAAGAGTACAAAAACAAGGTATTCCAGAAGATCGAGAGCAGGTGTGAGTGAAGCACGTTCCATCGGATCTTGCAGGAATTAGATTAGCGAGTTTAATGGATTTTCTAGGTTGGATCATATTGTAAGTTCTTATTGTCTATAGTGGTTATTAATGACTTTGTTCCAAAGCTTTTACTTAGTTAAGTGTTAGGTTTTAGAATTTTTGTAATTGGCGATTCTGTAACAAAAGGACTGAAATTGATATATTGTAAAAGTTCAAGTAGTAATGTGCAATAAGTCAAAAGATAGGTGTTTTAAGTCTAGGGTTTCGAGAGTGGGAAAAAAATGAAAATGGCAAGGATTTTCGATAGACCGTTGCTAAGGTTCGGCTAGAGCTACAAAAACAGAAACATCGTCGTTGGATCGTCGTCAGGACTTTGCTCGAGCGACATGCACTCAACCATCGCTCAAGCGATAGGTTTTTTCGAGAATATTTTCTTTCGAGATTTTAAAGCTTTTTATCCGACCCATTCATTTTCTAACCTACCTATAAATACCAAAACGCACCTGTACGTTTTTCTAAGGTTGAACAATTGAGAGAGCTTTATCTGAGAGAGTAATTCCTTCATGTCACATCATTCAACCTTCATTCTTATGAGATTCTTTGGTGAAAAAAACATGGAGAGAAAAATCTAAATACCAAACATTTACTTCATATACATCTGGTCAGAGTTCTGAAGATCTAAGGGAGTTGACAGAAGTTCTTGTCTGTAAAGAACGGGTCGTTCTTTGTGATCCACTGGAGATAGGCGAATTCATAAGGCTTAGAGTACTGCAGTGTAGCAGATTCCACGGAGAGCTTTGGTAACAGTAGCTAAGGATTGGTGTAGGAAAGCATGGGATTCAGGGAGAGTTGTAAGGAGTGCAGTGGGGAAATCAGTAATACGGATCGTCTAGTCAAGTAGACTGTAAGTTGTTAAATTCGATTATAGTGGATTGATTGGCAAAGTTCTTGGAGTTTTTCCCAGTTGGGTTTCTCTGTGATCATTCTGATGTTGTTTACTACTTTCATTATTTTGATTGATTATATAAATTGCGGTATTCAAACTTAGGACTAAACTGACTTCCTTGGTTAATCATCTAAATAAGAAAAAGTGACTTGTTGCTGTTTAATTCATAATACTTTCTTAATTTTGCATTAGACACCTATTCAACCCCTCTAAGTGTTATTAGAGTCGAACTACACGTTTTTCATTAAGGATTTTCTCCGTCAACAAATCTTGTATTATTTATTGCTTTATTTATTATTATGACAATTCAACACATAATTAACACGACTTGGTCAACTAAACATCTAGAACAATTAAAAAGCGAGTTGTTACTTTAATGACAATTTTAATCCCGCATTATTCACCTATTTACCCATTTCTAGGTGAGTTTAGGGTTGAACTCATAACTTTTAAGTGATATCATAACCCAAATTCGATTTCTAACCCTAGTTTTCTAGATGAGTAGTTCATTGTACGTCCTACCATATTTTGATGGCAATAACTATGCCTATTTAAAAGTTAGAATGAGATCCTTCTTGACATTGATGGATGAGCGTATTTGGTTGAACATAGTAAATGATCGGGCTACCTCGTCTAGCACCATTAATGATGTTGTCACTTCCACTCCTATAGTAAATTGGTCGAAGGATAATTTAGATGAGTGTAATTGGAATAGTAAGACTTTACATACTTTATTTATGGCTATGTCACCAGAAGAATTTAGGCATGTATCTATGTATGATGTTGGTAAAGAGGTTTGAGATATTTTACAGACTACTCATGAAGGAACTCAGGCTATAAAGAATTTTAAGTTACAAATGTTGACAATTAGGTTTGAAGAGATTATTATGAAGGATGATGAAACTTTCGATGACTTGTATGCAAACTTGAATGACATAGTTAATTCTAACTTCTACCTAGGTGAGAGAATTCCTATGTCTTATATTGTTAGAAAAATCTTTAGATCATTGCCTAAAAGATTTAGGCCTAAAATCACGATTATAGAGGAAAGTAATGATATAGATGTTATTAAGGTTGAAGCATTGGTTGGATCTCTCCAAACTTATGAACTAACATTAGTTAAACATGAGAAAGTTAAGTCTTTAGCCTTGAACGCTGTTACGGACGATTATCATAATTCTTCTAATTCGGAATCATTTATTGATAAGGAAATAGCCTACTTTATTAAGAATTGTCAAAAAATGTTTAAAAATAAAGAAAAGACTAAAGAGAGACATAGAGGGTAGTCCAGTGAGTCTAGAAAGAGATCTAAATCTGTGAGATGTCATAAGTGGCAAGGTTTTAAGTACTATGGAAGTGAGTGGCCTAATGGTAAGAGAGATCATGGTAAAGTGGTGAATGCAACTCTCACTAGTGACGAGTCTAGCTTGGATAATCAAAATGAGAGGTCTACTCATAAGGGGAATGGGAAGTTTATGGCCTTCACTGCTATGATTAAAAGTGAATTTGATAAGGACGGTGAAAAGGTTGATGAAGTAGATAGTGATGACCACTCTGAGAAAGATTCTGAAGATGATGAAGAGATTCATGAGGCTTATCAACAATTATTTGAGGAGAGTCTTAAGATTAAAAAGTGAATAAAGTCGTGCTTAAGAAGATCAATGAACTTAAGCTAGTTAGAGACCTTTAGGAGTCTATCTTGTGCCTTAATTATTAGATACTACGAATCAATCCCTAGAGTCTAAGATTAAGAATCTTATAGGTGAACTTGAGAAGTCCTCTAGGAGATTTAGTGAGCCAACCATTGAGAATAATAAATTAGAAATTCAGATTAAGAACCTTCTGAGGGAAGTTGAATATTCCAAGTCTCAACATCTTGTTTTTTCTAGTGGTTTTAAGAAACTTGATAATCTTTTAAGGATGAACAAGCTTTCTAGTAACAGAAGTGATATAGGCTATGATAATTCTAATCCTAGAGATGCCAGCACTTCCAAAACCAAATTTGTCCATACCACTAATAAGACTTAGAGAGTAGGTAATCTCATTCGACTGGATAGGATGTTTCCAAATAGAAATCATATTCAGGAACCACGTAGATTTGGTCATAGATTTGTTCCTACATGTTTTAATTGTGGTGCGTCAAAACAAACAAGGCCTAGGTGCAATAGACTTGTTAAAAAAGTATAAATCAGGACGTATCTAGTAGAGTTGACTTTGTTAGTGATTAGGTGAGTCAACTGATTATGTTATTAAAAAAATTGACTGTGAATAATTCTGTTTCTAGCAAGGTTTGGGTGAAAAATAGTGATCTAAATTTTATTGAAATTATCACGATGCTTTTAAAGGTAAGAACATCTGTATACATAACTAATTTTGTATTTTTATACATGTTTATACTTATTAATTGTGATTTATTTATTATTGCATGCATCTCATTTTTTTTTATTTTTGCTTTTTAGTTTAGCTAGTTTGATTTAAAAAATAATAATTCAAAAAATTGAAAAATTAAAAAAGGAGAACAAGAAATTTTTTTTTTTTCATTACACCATGATATATAATTTACTTGAGCAAGTGGGTTGTGACCAAGTATGAGTTTACTTGATGTGATATATCATATTTTTCATTACTTTGTTTAACTTCATGTGGAGTACTTAGTATATGTTTCTTCTTGAATCAACTGCACTGCACACATTATGATCTTGTAAATGAGTCTTGATCACGTCTGTGAGATTGTGATGGTCATCATTTGTTGGTAAGGTGATCTTGAACATGGATTGACTTTAATTTAATAGACATAAACTCTAATATATCCCCTTAAAAGAAAAAAAAAAGATGTTTCGTCTTATACTTTTCTTCGAAACCTGTTTGATTTGAGCAATTAAGTTCAATGGATTTATTATAACATGATACCTTATGGTCAATTGACTTGAAGTCATCGGTCAAAAACTAGTTCTAGGGTCATCTTAGTCACTTAAGGAAGAAGAGTCTACACAAAAGATGTAAAAAAGACTGAAAAATAATATACATGAAAAATAAGCTTCATTTATATGTCCTAATATGCGTTATTGGTTTGATTTTCATTATTATTAGATGAATAAAATTATTTAACAGTCATGCTTAGCTTGTTCTTTTAATATTTGGAGTCTGGCTCACAAGGAATTAGTGGCACTTAATACACACGAGTCACTTATATAATTTACTCTATTTAGAGTTGAACTGAGTATGTGGGAAAGTTTATTGATCATTGATTATTTTTATGCATGCTATCAACTGCATCTTTGAGATATTATATTGTTGATATAATTCCCTTCGTCATTTGTGACAAAAATGGAGAGAGGAGATGATGAGATTGGCATTTTTAACTACATTTTAAGGAGAGTTTGCAGTGAGGGTGAGATGATTATTTCATGAGAGTATTGGGAGAGATGATCATTTTGAATGTTTAGCTTTTTTGGGTTTTGATATTTTGTGATATTAATATTTCAGTTGGTGTTTTGATTAACATTGGAATTACTTCTCAATCAAGCTAACATATTTATGAGTGTTTTTTAATTTTTATATTTCCTGTTTCACGTGATTTTACACATGGCATTTAAATTGTTGATTTTAGGAGACATGTTTAACAAGGGATGTAAAAATAGATATTGAGTTTGAGTTTGAATATATTAGTTGTTTTTTACTTTATTGACTTGTATTATATAGTTTTGTCGCAGAATAACAAAGAGGAAGATTGAGAGGACTTATGTTGTGTCGACAATTTTTTAGACAAAATGACAAAAGAAAATGATTGTTAAAAAAGAGTTATAAAATGTAATGGCAATTCTTTTTGTATTATTTACTACTTTATTTATTTCTAAGGCAATTCAATACAGGATTAACTCAACTTGGTTGACTAAATATCCAGAAGAATTAAAACTTGAATTGTTACTTTTAATTGACAATTTTAATTCCATGGTATTCACACATTCATCTCACTCTCGGTAATTTTGTCGAACTCGTAACTTTCAACATGGAATCCACAACCTAGAATGCACATCATTGCCAACAATTAGTATTACATGGCACGATGATTCACAAAGAACTTGAAAAGAAGATTGATAATCATCTCATCATATTCATCATTGCCAACAATTAGTATTACATGGCAGGATGATTCACAAAGAACTTGAAAAGAAGATTGATAATCATCCCATCATATCCATATGCTAGCACCGAACTTAAAATTCAAGAATCACATTACTGCAACTGTTATTGCAATTGCAGTTTAAATTGACTGTTATTATATCTTTTAGTGCAATTCCCCAAACCTACAAAGAGACGTTATTAAATCATGAAGTAATTTCCGTTAGAAGACTATTATACTCAATTCCAAAGAGTAAAACACAAATTTAGAAAAAGGTCGTCACAAAAGTGGAACATAAAATAACATACCTTTTCAATTTGGATATATGTCCAGAGGGATCAAGGTTCCATTTCCTAGAACAAACATTCTGAAAACTTATACCATGTGTTCACCACTAGATCAACCAATGATTTTATTCGAGCATTTTCGTGTATGAACTTCAACCTGTGTCGCTAAGAATATTTTTTGCAAGCAGAACAAGTTCAACATTTTTTGTTCTATCACTGAAGATATACCATGAAATGTTGTATATCCCTGAGTATGGAAAAACTTAATCCAAATTTATCACTATTGTATCAAAATGAAAATTGAGTGCCTGGAACGTGACTAAACGTCATTAACAAAAGTGAGCAAATGACCTGAAATAATTCCAATAATTGCTGGTTTGTACAGTATTAACAATGTGAAGTTAAGCTCCCAATGCGGATGATAGTGATGCACAGCATAGCAAGAGATAAACCGACAATCAGGCAATCCAATGCATCACTTCTCCTTTGAATTGTAAACCAAAACTTCCAGTAATCACATGTACTAATTATAATTTTTGTGGGATTAGTGATTCTCAAAACACCTTGTGGACTGGTGCTATCTGTGTCAATTAAGTTGACAGATTATTTTAAACCCAGCTGCTTAAGTGTCTTTCACTTATTGGTAGCTAAGGGTTCACACGGATTGTGCTAGTTTGAATTTATTATGACCGTTGGATGAGATGAACGGCTCAGATTAATTCTTGGAAGATATTATCGTCTCTTCAGCTCCTTTAGATACTTCACTTTTTCTTTCTCTAGATCCTTCGTTTTTCTCTCTCCGTTTTTGGCTCTTTTGTGCAGTCTATAATATTCTTCTTCTCTTGGTGATTTCTTTGCAATTCTTCTAGTGATTTAGAGTAGATCTCGTGTGTATTACCATGCCTAAAATAGTGGATGGTATTGTGTAGATTTTCTCTAAGTTGTGTGGCTAGATCTGTGAGTTTTGGGAGATCTTTTTCGATCGATGACCAAAACTGGTTTCTGAGTGTTCTCTGTAATATCTCTCTTTGTGGATAGTGGTGTGCACTAGTGGATTGGGTTGTTCCTGAGCCCCCCAGATTAGGCCATTTTTGGCTAAACTGAGTAATCATCTTTGCGTGATCTTTTATGTTCTTGCATTTTATTTACAGTCTTCATTCTGTTGTGTGTGTTCGATTGAATTCGTGAGTGATATTTCTTGAGGAAATTCCAACAAAACTAGTATCAGAGCTGCACGGTGAGGAAATTCCAACAAAACTAGTATCAGATATTTCTTGATATTTCTATATCTTGGTTTAGGTTGCAAATTGGTGAAAATGGTGGAAAATGGAAG
>CAIGRL010031612.1:0-10794 GCA_903798325.1 Fraxinus xanthoxyloides
CCTTGTTTGATTCTTTTTTTTTCAAAATACATTTTTCTTTCTTCTTTCAACTGCATATTTTTCAATAAAATAATATTACATTCAAATTCAAAATTGTTTATTATTTTTTAACTACATATTCTCTATCAAATCATTATTCCAAAATACACTTTTTGCCAAAAAAAAGGGCATCAAATGGGGTTCTTAATATTTTATTGCTGACAACGGTCGATGATCCACGACTGTCCGTACTGACTCAAAATCCTGGGTCCGTCACTGCTTGCACCCGAAGAGTACATGGTATGTCAAAAATTTCAACTCCTTGCTATAATATTTGTTCTCACCTGATTGTGAACAGGTTTTGAGACATTCTTTTTCAGTCTTTTTCTTTCATGGTCTATCATTTTCTCCCAACTCGACAACATATTAATGGAGGGTTATGGAGGATCTGGCTACAAAATTAGCAACCGAACTGGAATTCGAGCATAAAAATTGAAGCTGGGACAAAATTTTGAATTATCAAAGAAAATGTGCCTTCCGGTCAAAACAATGCCATCATACAAATGCAGGCATTCAATAAACTTGTATACAATCATGAAACTATCTTAGAAGGGTGAGAGCTAAATAGGAATCACGAATACGTAGAACTTCATTAATTAGGATATCAAACAAAAAACTTTCAATATAAGCCTAATCCACGTGATATTTAAAAAATAAATAAAAAAATACCTCTATTGTAGGCTAAGCATTACTGCATAAGGCCAGAGGAACATTGATTTGAGAAGGTTTCATGTATCAGCAAAAAGGCTAAGAACTCCACCTAAGCAGCGACTCCCTCCTCGGAACTTCTAGACTTCAACCAAGATGTGGCTGCAATAAAAAACCAACCAACCTTGTCTGGTGCCTCATGAAATTGAGCATTTACCTCCTTCTGATGTGATTCAAAAGAACTTTGCTAGATGTACATACTTGATTCACATTCATTTTGACAACCCTCTCACATAGCATTTTTGGATTCAAAAACACCTGCCAATCCTTTCTCGGAGTATTTATGTTTCCCATGCCCTGTGTTGATCCAAGCAATGATGGAAGTTCCTCCCCCATCTTTTAATTTTTCATTATCCAATGAAAAATGTTTCTTTTAATTTTTGTTAGTCCCCAATCTATGATCAAGTTACAGATTAGTCCCCGACCACAAAAACGAGGTAATTAAACCCCAACTTTATTGTAAAAAATGACAAGATTATAGAAAGCATGGCTACTTTACATGATATTGATACCTCACTAATAAAATCAACCATGTTTGTTCGTCTGAAATTGGTGAGGCTCTAGGATCTTGGAGAGATAGTGCTCTCGTCCATTTTGAATTAGGGATGGTATTTTCTTAGCATTTGTGTACGATTGTTGATGTGAAGATTGTGGAAGTATTGAGTCTTGCGAGCTACACTTAAAATTGGAGGAAATTGTGGCGATGGGCATTGAGGGTGGAAGTAGGGGTGAACAGAGTTTGATTTGGATAGTTTGTAACAAAATTCCAAATAAAACCACTTAAAGCGGTTTGAAATTTTTCTAAATCAAACAAAACACCACTTCAATTTCTAAACCAAACCAATCTAAACCATTTTTTTTCGGTTTGGTTCAATTTAAAATCACGGTTTTACAAATAAAAATGTATATCGAATAAGTTAAATTATAAATATTAGTCTAAAATTTCACGTTAAAATATAAATAGTATCATTAAAATATTAATAATCAAAGTTTTTATAATTATAATCATTATAATACAACATGATATAAACATTTTAATGTCTTAGTCGATACTAATTAACGCAACATATGCAATTGTAACACATAATTCATTGCCTCCATAAAAACAAGAGTAGTATGCATGAATTCATTGATTATAATTAAATAGTATAAAATAACTAATAAAATGAAATAAATAGAAAGATTAATACCCTTTATAAATTTTTGTAAATCATCCGATACTTCTACCTCATCTAAAAATTGACGAATCAATATTGGTTCTATATTACCATGCAACCAAATCTTAAGGCAAATCACCACATCAACCATATTTGCACTCAACAAACTTTTAAAAGAATCAAGAATCCGACTACTAATAGGGAATACAGACTCAAACAATTGTGAATATTTGGGTCATATCTAATATGAATGCAAATTTTTAATTGGGATGTGTTCAATTTTAATTGAGTTAGACAAAATTTAAATTAATTTATTTTTCATTTTTTTTTCAAATGATTTGGTGGTTTGAAATGGTTTTTAAAGATTGAAACCTAAACTAAACTCTCCAATGCGTTTGGTTCGATTCAAAATCAAAACGTTGATGAATCCGCATGGACACAAACTAACGGTTTCAAGAAAGCAGTTTTGATTTGGTTTTATGGTTTAACGATTTCGTTGTTCAGTCCTAGTCGGAGGTAGAGAAGATGAGTAGCTTTATTGTTTTCTTTTGTTTTTTTAATTAAGCCTCCATTTGAGAAGGGTTTATAATGTTTAACTTAAAAAAATTAAAAATTAAAAAATAGCATAGATAGGTTCGACGATGTACACCATTATTTGGGAACATTGCATGTATAAGGGGTTGTAAAATACAATTTCAAATTTAAGAAATTAATTTTATTATTTCAAAAATCAGGTTTTAATTAGACTTTATTAATTAAATATATTTATTAATTAAATATACTAAAGTCAATAAATTGTACAGCTTATGGTCATAGTTACATATTAATCATTGTTACGGACGTCGCAGTTACAAATTTTATATATCACAATTTTTTATTGATAACAAATTATAAATTTTTCGGTCACGTATTATTTTTCGTTGACATATCACAAATTTTACACGTCAAAATTCATTTAAAGTCGCAAATTATCAAATTGATCGGTCACGTGTTACAAATTTTACAGCAACTTATTTTACAATCACATTATTAGATTTATTTATCATGTATTATTTTTCGATCACGGATTACAAATTTTAGAGGTCACAACTTATTTCATAATAAAGAATTATCAAATTAATTGATCGCATATTATTTCTCGATCACATACAAATTTTAAAAGTCACAACTTATTTTACAGTGACAATTTATCAAATTAATTGATCACAACGTAAAAAAAAATGTGAAATTTTAATTAATATTAATTAAATGAATTTGCATATTCATTAATTGAGAATCAATACCGGGGGACATGAACTTGAACATGAAATTCTACTTAATATTAATTAAATAAATGTGAATAAATTAATTGAGAATTAATAACATGAAATTTGTACATGAACAAGGATTTTAAAATATTTATTATAGTTTGCAAATTAAATATATATTGAAAAACGAAAAGTAAGACATTATTGAAATAATTAAATTGTAGTAGGACTATAATCGTCGAAAAAAATGATTCTCACTTGATGTGGTATTTAATATATTATAGATAAATTTTGAACTTAAATTTTTAAGTTGGAATTTAAAAAACACGGTTGCATGCATAGTTGTAAAACCCAGTCCGGACCAGCCGGTCGGGCCGAAAAATCTATGACTCGGGCCCTTACCCGGGCCGGGTAGATTAATTTAATAAGAATGCACATGACTCGGTCTAAGACAGAGTTAAACGACGGTTTTGATTGAGTTAACTCGGTCAGTTTATCGGTTTTAAAAATTGTCTTTTAAAATTTTGGGGGTCCAAAGAATTGAATCTTAGACTTATAAGTAAAACAATTAATTTCTCACCATTGGAATTGTAAAGCACTCTAATGCTTTCTATGGACAATAAGTTATATGTATCTAGGGATGGAAATGGTCCGATTCAGTTCGGTTCGGTTCGGTTCGGTTCGGTTCGGTTCTTTTCAAAATTGAACCGAATCAAAATTTTCAGGTATTTGATAACTGTAACTGTCGGATCCAAATATAATAATGGAACCGTTCGGGTTCGATTAAAACAATGAAATTAATAATTGACCCAAAAAATTAAAACAAAAAATTGAATTTAGAAATTGGACTGGTCACATATTATTTTTCAGTCACAAATAATAATTTTTATACGTCACGGATTATTTTACGGTCACAGTTCAAAAAATTTGTAGATCAAAGTTAATTTGTTGGTCACAGATTTCAAAACTAGTTGGTCACATATCAAAATTTATAGGTCAAACAGTCACGAATTTCCAAATTAGTTGGTCAAATATTTTTTCACGGTCACATATTTAATTTTTAGGTCACGGATAACAAAATGGTTGGTCACGGATTATATTTTTAGTCACAAATTATCGAATTTTAAGGTCACAAATTATCGAATTTTAAGATTACAAATTATATTTTTAGTCATAAAATCAAAATCACATGATCTGTCTGATCCTCCACTTGCACCACCGTCGACTGCCACTCGCAGCACCACGAACGCACCCAAACACCTATCTCTCAATCCTAATACACCACCAACACTTGGTCACAGATTGACCAAATAGTTAGTCACAGACCACAACACTACCACAACCATCACCACAACAATAACAAAAAACCGACCGCCACCACCAATAAAGCCGCCAATACTAGATCAAATACTCTGCTAACAAAAATCATCAAAACCAGATCCACCAGATCATCACAACAAAACCACTACTGCCATTGTCAGACCATCACCACCAGATCCACCGCCACCAACAAAAATTATAGTCACCACCAAATTCAAAAAAACTAACGCCTCAAACCCCCACAAAAAATCCCCAAATTCGTCGTCGGCACAATTACAACTGCCTCAAATCACAACCCACAAACTTCATCAACACTAAACCACAACTTCAAATTCAAAATATGCAAACTTTCAGACAACATTCACTGCACATCAGTCGATGCTTGTAACAAGATAAAATGAAATGACCGACTTGGTATGGATAGCAAAGAGATTGCTACTTCTCAACATGGTAGGCAGTGGTAGAGCTTCTCCATCATGTAGTGGCACTGCATCGAGGTCTTGGGAGTGGAGGAATCGGAGAAACTGCTATTGATGATGATCGCCACCGCACCCCAATCATTTTGGATTAGTGGCATCGAAGGTCATGGGAGTGGATGCCACCGTATCGGAGTTAAGACATCGGAAAACGGCTGTTAGGAGTGGAGGCATCGGAGAAGCGACTTTGGGAGTGGAGGTAGTTCACCATCGACTATAGCGGCGTCAAGCTACGCCGATCTCAGAGTGTCACTCGTGGCTAGGTGTCGTAAGTGGCCGCGGAGAGGAGAATGTTGAAGAATAAATTAGGGTTTTTAATTGAATTGAGAGAAAATGTTTAATATATAATTATTATATAATACCTAATTTTTATTAAATAAAGTTTAGATCTGATTTTTGAATTTACAAACTTAAATGTCTAATTTTATGTAATTTCCTCTTTACCCAATCTTAAGTTGGAACTCATGGTGTTAGCTTGGACTACCTATATCCCCTTCTAAAGCTTTAAAAGGTAAATTAATTTAATATGAATGTACATGTCTCGGTCAAAAATTGACTTTGACCGAGTTAATCGATGATTTTGATCGAGATAACTCAGAGCATGTTTGTCTACCATTATTGGTAGAGAAATGGAGTAAGGNGTGAATATGTGGTTGAAATTTAAAATAACTTTATTAGTTTGTGTGTGGAATATTTTATTGAGTGAATATGTGGATGAGATTGCTTACTGTAGAAAACAGAGTTTGTAAAAATAGTAGACAAACAGGGGCTCAATCTTTTAAAATTTTGGGGTCCAAAGAATTGAACCTTAAACCTCTAAATAAAACAATTAGTTCCTCACAATTATAGTTGTAAAGCACTCTAATGCTTTCTATGTACAATAAGTAATATGTATCCAATGAATCATATATATGTTTTAAAAGTATTTTTATAAAAACTTTGATGAAATATTTTACTTTATTTTATTGAACTAAATAATTAGTGAAAGTAATTTTAAAAAATATGATTTTGCCTAAAAAAAATTTTATACTTTAATTTTTTTATCGATTTTTATGCAATGACCCACTGGTCCAACCATTAACTCACCGATTCAATCAGTAACCCGAAACCCGGTACCTTATCCTGATCGATGTTCAGGTCGAGTCTAATAACTGTGGTTGCATGTAACTTCCACTCATTATTTACCCAATCCTAAGTTGGAACTCGGGGTGTTAGCTTGGGCTACCTATAAGACCTTCTATTCCCCCGTCCTTTAGGCCTCCTTAGCCAAATAATATATACGGGCCTCCTTCTAAAGCCTTATTGTGGACTCTGTTTCAACGAAAGCCCGCCAAGTGACCTGCCTTGTTGTAGGAGGATAACAAGAAGTTGACTTTCAGGAACGTCAATATGTGAAGATTTTTTCAAACCACCGAGATATTCATCTTCTGGTCCAAGGTAAATCAGGATATTGTATATTTGCTCAATGTAAATTCAACAGTTTGAAGTTCTATTCAAGTAAGTTTGATAGGCTCGAATATTTATCTCATTTTAACTTTGAATTGAAGTCCTTTCATATTTATTGCATATTTGCCTCTGATCTTAGTCTTGTAGATTAGGTAAAGTACTTTGGTTGGTTGTCTCATTTTTCGGAGGTTAACCTAACTATCACCTAAGATATAAAGAATTTTCTGACTGTCTAACGTTTTCTTTATTTAGAGTATGTTTGGTGTGGATTAAAATTAGATTTTTAGTAGATTGTGGTAGAAATTTTTGAAATGTGTGATTGAAAAGTTGTGAGACTCATGAAAGACGTGATTAATAATGATTGTTCGACTTTGATTTGAATTAAAATCAGATTTTATTTCGAACCAAACAGGGGCTTAACAAATTAAAAGAAGAAGAAAACCAGCAAAGGAACAATTTGACAATTATATTCATATTTCATACCACAATTTTTTTTAAACTGCGCCACATTTTAATTGCAATGAAGGTCTTCAAATTTTGCTCATTTTGTCTTCAAATTTTTTTGACGTGTTTTTATGTTTAGTTCAATTTATTAACAAACTTTATTCTGCTAACGTTGAGAAAGTATTTAGTCAACTTTTTTATTTATTATTTATATTGATTATTTAAAAGTGATAGTTAATGTAAGGTTAAGATTGAAATACGAAAAAAAGAGTTTGAGATATAAGTACAAAGATGAACAAAAGTTAAGGACCTTTATTGTAATTATAACATGGTGAAGTTGACAATTAAATTACTCGTCTGTATTCAATATTATTTTTCCAACTTTTTAAGAGCCTCGTTACTAATAAATTATCACAAAATTGGAATCATAGACAAGTAAAATTGAACTATAAACCACAAAAATTCAGTTCCAGTAATTATTTCAATGAATTAAAAATGGTAAAGAGAAGTTTTCATGACCTATTTTAAGCCCCGTTTTATTTTGAAAAAAAAAATCAATTTTTTAGTAGAACTTAATAAAAACGGAAGAAATGTATGATTGTAAAATTGATTAAAAAAAATCAATTGAAATGTGTGGTTAAAATTAATTTTTTATTTTAACTAAAAAATTTATTAATTTTTTTTAACTAAAACAAAAATGAGTAAATATTTCTGGTATTATTGTCGGGTTATGATCAAATACATACCTATCACACCTGTCAAATCCACTGCTATCGGCCACTACTAGCCCTCATCAAAAGATTAGTACGTCTTCATTTCTTCTTTATTTATCTTTCTCAATAAGAAAGGACCAAATCAACGTCAACAATAAAGGCAAAATAGCACATTAAAAATGGTATTTTGTATGTTAAAGCAAAGTCAAGAAAATATTTTTAGTCCTCTTTTGGAAATCAAAATTAATAATTAATTTTAATCATATATATTTGTGAAAAATTTAGAATTTTTCAATCATATGTTTCATTAACTTTTATAAAAATTTGCTAATTTTTTTTATTAAAAGCTTTCTTTAATTTTGTTTCTCATGAAAAATATATTCTAGATGTTAGGTGCTTCAAAATTAAGTCATTGTTTGATGAAAATTAAAATTATATTTTTAGTAAATTTTGATAAAATTTGATGAAATATGTATTTAAAAATTGATAAAATTTGTAAATCTATGAAATACGTTATTAAAGATTGAAGTTTGATCGATTGTAATATTTAGTAAAGTTTTATCAAACAAGCATCGAGTCATGAAGAAAATTTGATTGGAACTAAACTTTCTCACCCCCTCTAACATCACTATGTAAATTTAGCCCTTGTTTAGTGGAGATTAAAAATAAACTTTTAGTAGAGTTTGATAAAATATGATGAAATGTGATATTGAAAAGGTGTGGATCGCATGAAATGTTGATTAAAAATAATTGTTAACTTCGAAATGAAATATGAATTCACTTTTAATCTACACCAGATAGGAGCTTAATATTATATGACCTGTCTTGTGACACAACTATATAAAGTTTTCGTTTTCTATTAAAAATTAGATCACTTCGATTTACTTGCACAACTAACAAACATAATATGTAAAAGTAGTTGTTAAATTTAATAGAAGTCACATGATATAATTGTACTAAATTGAAGATAGTGACACTCATACAACTCATCTTAAAGTTGGGTACCCAACATAGCATTTAACCCATAAACATGGTATCAAGACACCTACACACTTGCAACATCAGTCACCATCTGTGCTTTAGACCAATACCTCAAATTGATTGAAATTTTGATGACAAACCAATAGCTGTAAAAAGTGGGAAACAATCACAAATTACTTGTTACATGACCTTGCATTCAGCAGAGGAGGTTTCTTCTATATAACATACACACATTCCCACGTGACAACCCCTCGCACACCCACACCCACGCCCACAACCCCGCCCACACCCACAACCACACCTACGCCAATAACCATAACGATTGCAGTAACACAACTGCGGATATGGGTACACATGGTAGCATGGACCCCCACCATGACCTTCTGAACATGGTCCACAACAAGTCCTTGCCGATGGATGGGGTGGGACTGGTTCGGGCTCCGTCTTGGGTGGTGGTGGCTTGGGCGGGTCGGGCTTTGGCTCTTGGGGTTTTTTGGGCTCCTTTATTTCAATACTCTCGATGATCTTTCCACCTTTGCAACACAATTTGTCACGAATCTTTTCTGGGCTGCAGCATACTACATTGATTGTCACTGTATTTTGCTTGACATCAAATATCTGCGCTCTAATTTCTTTCGTCACATTAAGTTTTACATCAAAGAATACAAATCAGTTCTCATCCAAATAAATCGAAAACACGAAAATATATCATGTTTGTTCTTGTTCAATCATATTATGGATACTTACGAGGAATTTTGCAAATGATTTTTTTGATTTTCTTGTAGCAGGAAGGACATTGGAGATCAACCTTCAGCACCATCACAGTAACCTGATGGGACAAAATTGATGAAGATAGTATATGGAAGACGCTTCAAAAAATTAAATATGAATGAAGAAATAAACACAGAGCTTAAAAATATTCATCATACCTTCTCACCCATGAGTAGATTTAATATTCAGAAAAATAAGTTGATAATTAAGTAATATGAAATAGACTTTTGAGGGAGAGAAGAATAAATTATGGTACCGTGATGATAGAATATGAACCGTGTCATTCTCTTGATTTAGAATTTATAAATAATGGCAAGCGTCAAAATCTACATTTTTAAGGTTAAAAAAAATTGCACCATTTTATTTTATGACGTAGGTGGTGGTTGAAGGGTTGTTTCAATGCATAAATGAGGAGTGAATCCTTAATGCCGGAGAAACGTAGATAGCCAGTTACTTAACTCTGAAGGAGAAACAAAAACTCCTATGCTGTCACTACTGTACTTACTTTGTAAGAAAACATAACTACACGCGCTATACGACAATCGTTAAAATGAGTTTTAGAATAGTGAATTTTTGAAGAATATTTTTGAAGAATAAAAAATAAGTTTTGAATTTGCATGCGAAATATTTTATTGTGAAAATGTGAAGTTGAAAATGAGTTTCGAAAAAAAAAATTTATTTTAATGATTGCCAAGAAGGAACATAGATATTACATGGTAGGAGTGAAGTCGGGTGAGGTGTGGGTGACGTGAAAGGATCATGCTACTCAAATAGGGAATTTTGATAGGGAATATTGACCGACAACACTCGAGGTGCATTCATTGAAAGATGAAAAAAATTAAAAGAAAAAAGAGACGAATCACAGTTCGCCACATCAATTTTGTCAACTTTCCTCGTGAAAACTCCCTGTTTGAGTAGCTTAATTCGACGTGAAAGTGATAGATCTGCCAAACCACCTGTCAGTAGTAGGAATTGCAATTGGACGATGGTATAGAACATAATGAAGAATTTTATTTGGATAATTTTCTAAAAATGTGTTGTCCAATTAAAAATACTTATAGACGAAATTGATCTAAGATACAAGATCTTTATACGTTCTTAAATCATGATAAAGTATTACATCTTCAAATTAATATTTATTTAAATTTTATCTTGAGGAAAACGCTTCTAATATGATATCAGCTAGTGAGATCATTAAAAGTGCTTTTCTCCACACAATAGCAAGATAGGGGCCATGCTTTTTCTTTTGCGAAAAGGATACCATGTTCAAGCCTATCTTCTTTGTCATGTGCTGGCTGTGATAGGCACTAGGCATTAGGCACAGCTTACCCTCCAATTTTTATTCGACTAACCAACCTACAGTAATTTAAGGCCTCTTAATTAGGTCAGGTTAATTTAATATTGTATGCAACGCAAAAGGCACATTTTCAATAAGTTGTACATGAGAGTTTGGCAACTCACATGGCATGTTTGGAAAAGCTTATAATTGCTT